>JBBIGA010000126.1:9040523-9060234 GCA_037576975.1 Alestes dentex
AACGCCAGGCAGGAGTCAAGTTCCAGACAGCAAATGCAATACTGTAATAGCTTTCAAGGCCAGTCTGGTTTTCAGTGCTTGTGAGGCAGTCAGTCTTTTATATGGGCACTGTTTATCCTTAGTCTACACTGGAGTCTCAGGTGTTGTGACTGGACGGTGGCCTGTCTGGCCTGCTACCATGTCACTACCTCACAGACTTTACTGAGACTGTGTGCTTAGTTTGGCATTTTAAACACCACTACCTGCTTGGCTGTTAATCTCTGTGAGACTGTGACAACTCACATCACAGATATATTTAAAACCTGAGCGCAGATAGTGTAACAAATAACATTCCTCTTTCCAGAATGCTTTCACTTCATAGTGGCCCTGCTTCAACATGTCAGCTTTGCCATTTCAACATTGCATTTTTGCCGTATTATCAAATCAGATGTGTTCCTGTTGCATTACAGTGGCCTCTTCTTGTTTCCAACAGGTCAGTGATGGTCAGTGGTGGTTAGGACCTGTGGCCGAGGATGTCAGCTTCAGATTCGGACTATTCCATTGACTGGCTGGCCAGCGATGATGAGGATGACAATGACAGCAAGGTGGAGGTGACATGTGAAAGAACACACGGGATGCTATCTAGTACACATGTGGCTCAGGACAAACCTCAATCCTGCAAGAGGAGCACAGACAGTCCAGTGAAGAACAAGGGGGCCAGAAGTGGCTCCCCCTCTTTCTGCAGCACAGAGGGGGAGCTTTCTCTACCAGGAGAAAGCGAAGACCGGTCTGGCTACCACCGCACCTCAGAAAGCCCTAAAGGCAAAATCAGGCAGGCGCAGAAGAGAGCGTGGAGCTCGACAGTACTGGAGCAAAAAGACGAGCAGCTCACATCTAGCCCATCAGAGAAAGACAAGCTGTTTGCATACAAGGTGAGGCATGCCATGCTCACAGTCGGCTTTGAGTCCCACTCGACACATGGGCAGAGCAGTGGAAGTGCCAGTGTACCGAGAAGGGCCCTTATCACCTGCATGATCTAGCTTCACCCAAGCAGAATAAATGTTAGAAATACGCAGAGTGGAACCACTTCCAGGAAGACCCCTCCTCTCTCCTTCTTTAGATGAAAAGTGAATGAGTCATTTTAGTCTTATGAGTCAACAGGACTCGTATTTCATTTATAGGACTACAATAAAAAACAGCTCATGTTTTCTTACCCATGGTGAAGGGTCAATAATTCACATTTGTTCCATGTTTGAACACTTTTTTAAAATTCATTTTTATTCAGTACATGGGGGTGATTACTCTGTGGCTGTGTCCTGACATTAATATTTCAAATTCTTAGGCATACAATTTGAATTTTATTTTATTGTGATCTGAATAAAAACTGAAAACACATTCTCACTCTGGAAAAAAGTGTTCAGAAAACATGTCCTCAGGGCATTTATGACACAGGTTATTCTCTATTGAAAAATGAATAGCGATTCGAATATGAATCATTCTGAACCGTGTTCTTTGTCCCACAGTGTGTGGAACTGCAGTGCTACATTCACCCACTGTCATCTATCCTGAATGGCCTCCGCTCTGGAAGATACAGAGAACGTGAGTAGCAGCCCTTTCCACATGCACTTCTTTCAGTGAGCTGTAGAAGTCGCTTCACTCTGCTGAAGGTGTGACCATTTGGTCTGAGAATCTGATACTCTTCAGAGCAATTTGACAATCTTGCCAAACCATGATATACGTGTTGCTGAGATTTGATTTGGTAACATCTGTGGTGTAGATTCTTTGATGCAAACTTATCGTGCAACCACAACTATATCCGCTTATAACTGTTTCACTTTGTCACAATGGAACACAGCTGAGTTAAAGGGATGGATGCTGTGCAAACCACCTTGTTCTATAAGTTCCTTAAGGTTTCTTATCACATATTAAAGGCACAATGGATGTGGTCTCAGACGTGTACAGTGCTTCTCCCATGGCCCACAAGCTGTGGCATAAAACACAAGAAAAAAACATTTGGCCTACAGGCTTTGTGTATTAGCTTCACAAGTACATTGGCTTCAACAGTGGCACTTTGTAAAAGCTGTGGTTAGAGAACTGGTGAAACGTACCCAAGCCAGACGCGGCTTTAACATGTACTACCACATGGTATTAAGCCAAGTAGATGCTGAATGTTGCATTTCGTTGGCCAGGCTTTAGTTCCACATGGCTTAGCGGGCAGGCTGTGCAGCAGGCCAGGCTGCTCACAAGCGCACAGGCAGTGGGATCTGTGTCAAAACCCGCGACCCCCAGACTTCCTGGTCACAGAGACAGAGAGTCTGCCCTCCCACACACTTCACAGGAACCCATCTGCTTCACAGACGCAGCCTGGACTGTCAGAGACAATGCGGCATTGGATGTTTAAAAAAACTGTCTTTTCCTTTCACAGGGCTCAGCACTTTCCAGGAGAGTGTGGCCATGGATCGAATCCAGCGGATAATGGGGGTCCTGCAGAACCCATGCATGGGGTAAGAAGCACCAATATGGAAATTCTGGGTCGATTTTTTATATATATATATATATAATCTCACACACACACACACACACACACACACACGTGTGTATGTGTGTGTGTGTGCACGCTATTTCTCCAAACGCAGATAAAACAATCCTCTAGCGATTTGGATAGAAATCTGATATCTTCGCGTACCCCTACTTCCTCGGCCCTTTTCCTCAGTTCACCCACACACTGCTTGCTGGATGTCGCCCATCTGTCACTCTGACAGCAGTGTATATATAGTTATACACTCTGATTTACCTCCCAGTGTCACACTCACCCACTCTCTTGTTGATAGACAGGTGTATGTGGGCACTCACATGTGCGTTTGTTTAAGTGTGTGTGTGTGTGTGTGTGTGTGTGGCATGCAGACCGAGCCTCAGATTTTCCAGAGAGCTCCTGAATAGCTTCTGTACGGGTGTAGGTGTACCTTTGTGTTTATGACTTCTCAGCAGGTCTTCTCTTGCTCTGGAGTGAAACCTGTGAAAGCTGTAAGTCCAGCATGAGGCTCAGGCTTGTTAAATCAGCCGGTAAAAAGCCTGAAGTGAATATGCTACAGTGGACAATTCTTGACCAGGTCATTACAAAGATCCTGAGCTCTGTTCTGGGAATAACCTTGGATCCAGTTGATTAGCTCTCGGCCGGCGAGACTACGTAATGGCTTATGATGTCACTGTTAGGAGGTGAAAAGTCTTTTGTTGGTCGTAGTGGGTAATAGATGCAGCACTCTCCCTGTTCAGAGAAGCATTTGGCAAATAGCCCAGCTCTGTTTCGCCTTGTGTTACAGAGCTGGAGTATATAGTATATATTCTGATAGTCGTTTGAAACAAGAAGACAAAGACTTAAGTTGTGGATCCACAGTTTTGGGTGGGGTTTTATTCAGGCCACCTGATCAAGGCACTGAGCCAAAATGTCCCCAGTTCAACCACCAGCTGCTCCCGACACCGGAGAAACAAAGCAAGGGAGTGGCCACCTCCCTGCAGGCAGACACAGCATGGGGGAGCAAAGAGAGGTCGCTGTGCACCTCCCTCCCTCGGGCTGGACCATTGTGCCAGCTGGCAGCTCCTCAGAGCAGGGCCACTATGATGGAGAAAGCATAAACTGACTTCTTGGACAGGGACTATTTTGCATGCTCCCAACACATAAATTTAACATGTTTAGAATGGGGGCACAGCAGGTAGAACCTGGTCATGTGATTTACACTAATCTCCATTAACCATCTGCTGGGGCCTACTAGGAGTCAATAGTCTCCAAGCTGGCCTCGTTATGCGTGTGTATGTGTGTGTGAATATGGGTGGGCGTGTAAGTCTGCGTCACTTTTCCTTTGCAGAACTACTTTTCTTTCTGTGCAGCGTGGTTGCCAGTGCCCCGCTGCAGGCTTACATGCCTATTTTTAGAGGCGAGAGGAACGGTTGCGCTTCATGCCACGTGTGGGCACAAACATGTGTGCATCAGACTAGGACGTGTTCTAGACTGGAGCACAGTGTGTTCTATATGTGGGGAGGTGCTCTTTTGCATCCGATGAGGTCAGCGAGAGTGACTACCGCACTTACTCAGATCTAATACTGTGTCCCTGCCACACACTCTGTCTGCTTCAAAGCCATTTAGAGGTTTTTTTTTTTTTTTTTTTTTCAATTCCAGTCATGAGTGAGTAGCCCCTGCTAAATCATATCCTTCCTTCATGTGCCATGTAGTGAGCGGTATGTCAACATCATTCTGAAAATGGAGGAAATGCTGAAGAGCTGGTTCCCTCACGTAAAACCCCGCCAACAAGCCACTGCCATGGAGATGACGCAAGACACAGCCCTGTTGAAGAAACCCAAGGTAATGAGTTTGTTATTGTGGTTGTCACACTTGTGTCTTTAAACCTGGCAGGAGTCTTTCATATACGACAAAAGATGGTAGGCCTGAAATCCCCACGGTTAGTGAAAGAAGTAGGTGTATGAAACACAGTGTACTTTGTAATTAGTGCACATTATGTGCTGATGTACTTTGATGATGTAGGTGTCAACTCTGCTGTAGTGCAAAGAATCACCATTTAAGAGATAGACATTGGGCAATGAAAGCAATGAGTTGAATGCACATGTGAAGCCCAAGGTAATTTCACACCAGTGTTCCTCACTGTCACAGACCTGTCACAAACATGTGTAAGGTGACTACTGGCAGACAGCAAAGGACAGCTTAAAATACACATTATTCTTTAATCACAGGGGCACAGGGCAGGCAGGAAGGGATTAAAATCTATTTTTACAGTTGAACGGTACTACACACATTCCCTAAGAACAAAGGTAATTTGGGAAAAGAGTTCCCTTGGGTAGCGAAAGGTCGACAAATACATCTGCATAACAGAACATTCCAGGGTTGTCTCTACATAAGTCTTCCTAATTTTGGCTACTGCATTCTCCTCTTTAAATAGATGTCTTGCACGTTCATATGGTGATTCATTGGGGCTGCAAGCACACTTATAGCACAGCTTGGCTTCTGCTACAATAGTATTCTTTTGCTTGTAAGACTAATTTGCACTTATGCAAATTAATAATAAACAAAGTGTAAAAGAATACACATTACCCCCAACTGTATTTATCCTGCACATGTGTGAAATAGAGAAGTAAAATATTCTGCCTCTCTCTCTGTACATCACAGTTGTCCTCAGCTCCAGTCTCAGTGTCTGCCGGTCTGGTTAACCCTGCCACTAGCAGTGCTCCTCACATGGGTGCCAAGGCCATGCGGGTCAGTGACCTCACACCCCCTGCACCTTACTCTGCTACCAACCTGAAATGGCTTCACACATCTCCTATCTGCTCGCCGAAGGCCGAACAGGCCCAGGGGACGATCCGGAACTTTCTAACAGCCCACAGGGACAAGGATGTAACGCAGGACAACTCTGTGTCCTCCAGTACGGACACGCCACAATCTAAGACGGACTCGATGCTGACTCGGCCTCCTCCGGGCAAGATCAACGCCCCTTGCCTGGAGAGACTGCTGAAATCCACAGAGAGCATCATCAGCCACAAAGGCTCTGGGGGAACGGGCGGCATGGCAGCCGGCGGCTGGTCCTAGTCCACGGACACGGCTCTGGAAGATCAGAGCCAGGCCAGCACCCGCCGGAGTCAATCAGCTCACTCCAGCGCAAAGCGTATCGCTCCATTTCAGCCTTCAGGAGAGACACAAAGCAGAGCAAGCCCAGCTTAGCACCTTGAGGGACACAGCCTTCAGATACACACCGAAGAGAGCATCAGTGTGTGACTGGTTTGTGTCAGTGCGTCCTTATCTAACTTGTGCATCAGCATTGAATCCTCACTGTTGGATTACAGTGTGCGTGTGCGTGCGTGTGCGTGTGTTGCGAGTTATAAGTTAGGAAAGCCCCCAGAGCTGTCTTTAAGGAGGATATCCCTGATGAGACAGAAAGTGCATAGGCTACAGTGGCTGGATGTGTTGAGGCACCGTATTGGTATCTGTGAATAAAGGCAAGCATGACTTCAGAAAAGGGACGGGAAAAGAGGGAGTAATGCATTTTTCGGGAACACTTCAGATATTCCAATGTGTCAGTGATCTCCATTGTAGTTGTAGTGAAAATACGTAGGTTGAATGTGAATTTTACTTTTCTTTCTTTTTTTTTTTTCTTTTTTTCATTTTTTTTGATCCACTCTACCGAGTTGGTTGATGTGACTGTTACTTCATATGTTTAAAATTCTAGCTAAGTTTTTGGTACAACGGTTCTACCTCAATCTGACACCTTGTCAACAGTTGTGTACAGAACGAATGAGAACATGCGTACACTAACGTAAAATCAGAGCGAGGGGGCCTAAAAAGACCACGGTGAGCCAAATTTGCCTGTAGTGCCGGGGGTCCTGGGCACGGGCTGCTCTGCTTGTGCGCACCCAGGAGCCTCTTTCCACGAGGAGGAGCTCCGGAGGCCTGACTGGTGCCATTGTATAGAATGTGAACTGCGAATTTCTTTCACTCTTTTTCTCTGAGAATCTCCCAGTTCAAGGGCATCCAGTGCCTGTTAATTCGATGTCAAGCTGTGCCTGTACACTGGTTTTGAAGTGAAAAGAGAACCATTTGGAATACCTGCAACCTCTGAAGGACAAACTAAATCAAATCAATCAGGAACCCTCAAAATTCCTGCAATTTCCTTTTATCACATAAATTATTTTAAATGTTTGCCAACTGCTCCATGTGGTCAAGTGGGACAGTGACCTTTCTGTTTGCCACAGAGCTGGATGATATCTTGAGAGGGAGAAGGTATTCAGAGTTTGTGTAAATATTTGAAGTTGTAAAACTACCCTTTGCAAAGTGGCCTTTATAGTGTGATATTTTATACTTTCGAAATAAATGTGGTTATATTTGTTTGGCGTATTCCAATTGTCTCGGCCCTTTTCTTTTTCTTATCTTTCTTAACCTCACCTGGGAGACCTCTTCACCTCACTGAGACTGGGCTCGCAGCCATAACAGCCAATCAAGGTTTGATTCCTATCTTAAGAGAACCTCATGACGCAAGTCCAAACTGAATTATTCAAGAGGATCTCATTTGGTTAATTTATTAAGTGAAAGGTGAAACAGTACAGCGACCATAACATGACTAGCCTTATGGGCTCTCAGTATCACTTTGGTGTCCCACCAGGATACTGGCCTCTTTGTTCTACTAAGCTTCATCAACTGATATAAAGAAATGTTATGCAGCTATCTCAATCATCCTTAGCCACCTTATCCCACAGCGTACAAACCAGACCAAATCCAACTTACCAGACCAATCTGGCACATCAAAATGTACTAGGGCATGAAATATGACACGTTAAATCACAGCTTGGCCTCAAAACACTGAATCTATTACCTGCTGGCGAATACCAAATAGCACTAGAGCAGTCTCAAATGATTAACCGCCCTTGAGTTTCTGGGAAGGAGAAGGTCAGATGGGGGGATTGCCCTGCCAAATCAAAAACCACATTCTCATGGGAACTGAAAAGAAAATGTTGTTCTGTACAGTGAGTATTTCGACCGAGCTTCTCCTTCTCATCCTTCCGCAGCTTTAGAAAATGAAAGTTGGTCTTATAAAATTGACCATGCTCGATGGGGCCTGAAAAAAAAAAAAAACCCGGTTTCACTTCTTGCTGCAGTTCTTGGGAAAGATTCATTTCTGATGAAATTGTGATTTGCCCACCATAACCAGTGTAGCTTTTTTTCTGACTTTCTGAGAAGTGATCTATATTCATTCTGTTCATACTAATCTCGCTGATTAAAAGGAGGATGGAAGTTCATTTTGATGCATATAAGCTTGTCAGCAGATGTCAAGCAAAGTTATTTATTAAGAGAGTGAAATGAGGGCAATTTTCAGGATGAGCCATACAAAAGCTCTCTTCAAGATGTAAGATGAGTACAGTAAAGAACTTCAATGTATGACTGATATTGGAACAGCTCAAAGACAATGACTGCAGTGTTGTGCTTGTTTTCTCATGTAACATTCGATTACACACGGGTCCAAGTGTTACTGATAGCCATGAGGGAAAGAAATCTTCAGCTAATATATGTGAATTCAGACATAAACATTTTTTACACAGTGTAGATCAGGATTGAAACTTAATTTCGCATCGTTTCTGATTCTTCAATGATTTTGACAGTATGCTCTTTAAAGAACCAACCATGGAAAGATTCTTAAGGGCACCAAAGTGGTTCTTCTACACCATTGGTTTAAAGAAGCTTTAGGCACCTTTATTTTAAAGTGTGTAGGAGGCAGTTTGTTCCTGGCTTAGGCAAAAAAAAAAAACACTGAGGAGGATACATCTGCGTAGCAAGAACACACTACCTCAGCTAAACTCCAAAACACACACCAAAAAACTCATCACATCCTCTTTCAGAAGGGCCAGGAACTATTTACCCCCTGCTTCTGCTTCTCGTCTCATTGTTTCTAAACATTTTAGTCGCAGGACTTTGTGGAAGGACAAGGCAACTGGCGTGGGCTAAGAAAGAGTGAGACGGTGTGCTCTTCAGTTCAGTTTATAAAAGATCCTCAAATTCTCTTAATCGCTGCAAAATTAGACAAATAATGACCGTAATAATGACTGAAGATGATTCAGAGTCAGTTTACAGGGCTCAGAGTGAACCTGGTGAGCTTTCATTGTATGCTCAACCATTATGGGTGATCAAGAATAAATCTCATTCATACCAATCAAACTGATGATCTCTAAACCGAGAGTGAAATGCTAATACCTGATAAAAACCAAAACAATCTGGCCTTTCATGGTTTTGGCTAAGGTCCAGTGCAGCGTGATACAGGGGTATTTCGCCATGATATTAAATATGAAATCGTAAGATTTAATGCCCGAGTAATTAAAACGGATCAAAAAGCCTTGAATGCCGCTACTGTTTGAGTTAACTTTCCTGGCATCATATGTTGGTCACGCGCTGACCTGAGAGGGACAGTGAGAGGTACAGTATGTCCAGTGCTGACCAAGATGAATTAATCCACCCACCCACCCACTCTCTCACTCTCTGTTCTCTCCCCACCTCCCTCTCTCGCTCTGAGAACAGAGTGGCTTAGTGTGGACAGAGAGAATTCCTTTTGACTAGAAGTCAGGATGACAGTGAGGTTTGATGATTTCCAGCGTTCAATCCTGTTTTTTTAACGCCACAAAAATGGCATTAGAGAATATTCCTTTTATATCAGAACCTCAGAAGGTGTATGTATTTAAAAGCCCAGCAACCTTTTATATTGCGTGAGCATTTCAGGATGAATGGATGAAAGGGTAATGAAGATTACCGTGTAGACCAGGGGGAAATCTACCACCCTGGCAAGTTCAGTCCAACACATCTGGCTCTAATATGCTGATGTCTCTGAGGGCCTTCATTACCAGACTCCGGTGTGGGCTGGAGCTAAACTCTGCAGGGTGGTAGGCCTCCAGGACAGGGACTGGGTACACCTGATGTACATATCATATACACCTTGTCCCCTGTTTCTCTATTAACGGCCACAGTATGTCAAAAAAAAAATTTTGACATCTTGATTTTGAGCTTTTAAGATCACACCATGAAATATGCCAAAATAATGAACATTTTTTATTTCAGGATAAATGATTAGCCAAATTTTAGAAAAGAGTAATGATTTCATGATGAAGTCCAAATTTGAACATACTACTGCCTGAAACGGGGAAGGATAAAAATTTCCTTTATTCTCTTACTGACAGGAACTGACGTCCACAGTTGCATCCATAGTAATTTCCATTACAGTAAATACGGAAAGCCAGTCATGCCATGTCTTTTCCATTTATATTTGAAACGCATTACAAACAATGTAAAATGTAAGTCAGAGTTGGGGGGGGGGGTGTGCAGAGAGAAAGAGGGAGGGAAAGAGTGAGAGGGAGAGAGCACTGATCACTAATGGGGTGCACTGAGATAGCAGTGGTTGCTGGTCTCTTTCTATATATATTGAGGAACAAAGGCAGCTGGAACAAACACAGCCCATTCATTCTGAATTGCTCTTGATTTGTGCTCCTGCTGGGTCTGAAATGACAAGGCCGCACAGCAACAGGGCTGACTGGAGAAACAAAGCGATTTCTCTTTCCAATCTAAAGCCTTGGAATTGCTCAAGGTTCTGAGCAGAACTAAGATTTCTGCTACTTTAAGCAAAAGTATGTTTCTTTGACTTTGGCAGTTTAGTACGTTTAGTGGTTCTGCATATTTAAATATGACTAAAAATACACTTTGGAAATAAGAGACCTTGCTTAAAATACGATTTGGAGCCAAGACCGACATTCAAATTTATTCTTGGAGCAAAAAAAGACCTTGGTGTCATTACAGTTAGAGCCAGAAAATCCTTTAATGTCAGCAGGATGCTCGGAGAGGCTATAAACATATATAGATTCATTACGGGAACACAGTGTACCAAGTCTGCCAAGTAGAAGACTTGGTAAATAAAAGCTGACAAAGCTAATGTGGCAAAATCAGAAAAGAGGATAAAATGACTGGAGGAGTGACTGCTTTGCCAAGCAATTGCAAAGACAGCAGTATAGCCTCTGGGTTATTAAGTACTAAACGTATTGTTAGCCTCTCCTTTCATCATGAAGATTTAAATGTGAATTCCAACGTGTGAGCAGAGACAAGCTGGGACACATTCAGTTAAGACAGCTCATTTTAAAAGAGTACAATTAAATGCAATTAAGTACAACTATTCTGTTGTTGCTTTGGTACATTCAGTCCGCTGCTAATTGAATCTGTGGGCGAACAGATGTGTTACTGTTTAAGGTTCTCTAACTGATATTCTCAGCAATCACACAGTTTTAACTTAGGCATTAGTTTGATATTGTATTTGATATTGCATTTGCACACTCAATTTGAAGACTAAAGTGTTCATTAATTATTATTATTATATATATTTTTTTTTTGCAGTTTGATTAAAAATGAGCCATTTACATCAGCCTTAAAGGTACAGTAAGAGCCTGTTTGATTTTTAGACTGGCTTTACATGCTAAAGTACTTGAAACTTTAATGAAAATGAATAGCACTGGAGTACCATAATATAGAATCCCATGCAACATCATCTGTGCAACTTGTTTAATATTCATTTAAAACAGATGCAACCAACTTCACGTTTCACAAAACAGCGAATCAAAACATCAATAATGTGTCATGTGATTGTGTCGGCCCATACCGGTTTAAATGATTGGTTACACCAGATCCATTGATTGCAGAATAAAACAGAAGGTGGTTTATTAGCAGAACCAATCCCACCAGTACAACCTCGGAGAGTTTGTGTTCAGTGAGGGGAAAGGATTGTTAGTGCTCATGGATTTCCATGGTTGACTCTGATGGAGTTGAATCCTTGAGTAAAAAATGGGCAAGCGCAAGAATCTGAGCAACTGGAGATGCTCTGACTGCATCAGAGTGTCTCCAAAACAGCAGGTCTTTTGGGATGTTCCTGATGACTGGTCCATGTATATAGCTGAAAGCTCCCACAATAGGAACATGAATATCAGAACTGGATCATGGAGGCCTGAATTGATGGATTGTTTTATTTAACATCATTTGGACAGGCTGGGTGCCTGTGCTTCACTTAGCTGGGAAGAGACGGAACCAGGCTGCACTATGGGATGAAGGTAAGCTGGCAGATGGAGTATGATGCTCCGGGCAATGCTCTGCTGGGAAACCTTGGGTCCTAGCACCCATGGAGATGTAGCTCTAATACCTTCTACTAAACATTGCTTGAGACCAAGTACACCCCTTCATTGCAGCGGTATTCCATGATGGTGGTGACCTTTTTCAGCAGGATAATGTACCCAAACTGAGAATGGTAGCATACATTAAAACATGGCTCATATCGAACATTATTAATCAAATGTATCACTCACATAAATTAGTATATCTACAGATCTCTTGTTTGGGGCAACTGGTAGCCTAGTGGTTAGGGTGTTTGCCCTACGATCAGGAGGTTGTGGGTTCAATTCCCAAGACTGCTAAGCACCTCTGAGGTACCCTTGAGAAAGGTACCATCCCCACACACTGCTCCCCAGGTGCTGTGTTCCTGGCTGCCCACTGCTTCGCTTGGTGAATGGGTTAAATGCAGAGAACAATTTTGTGCTGTTCACACTGTGTGCTGTGGTGTGTTCACGTATGACAGAATGGTCACTTTCACTTTGTGTGTGTGTAAAGCAGAGGGAAAGAAAAGGAGTTTCAATGTTACATGTTTATTTGCTACAGTAGGTTTTCATGTTTTCAGCATGAAATACTCCATTGCTTACACATGAACCAAGAAAACTCTATAAAAATGCTATAAATAGTGCTGGAAAGTTTTTTTTCAGTGGTCTCAAAGTCTGTTGCCAGTCATTTAGCCACGGTTCCACTAGCACACTTAACTATACATTTTGTAGGCATGGTGCTGCCACGGCAGCTTGTATCACTGTTCACTGTTCTTTTTTTAGACTGCTGTTACTGTCATAGCTACCCCTTACACAATAGGATTTAAAGGATGAATATTATTAAAGACAGGAAAACCGAGCTGCAGTGAACCTTTGGGGACAGGATGCATGAGGCTTCAATTATAACTATAAAACATTATTTTCAAAAGGTTTAACGTACACAGATTAAAAAAGGTCAAATATAGAGTGAAGAACCCTGTATAAGTGAAACATAGAAATATGGATACAGAAAAAATACAGTTCATTCTACAAATATGCAAATAATACATACAGATTAAACTGTATAGCAAAAAATATATTTTAAAGATGCATGAGCAGCTAGTGCCATAATCAAGTGTGTTGGCTGTGGAATCAAGCTGAGCGAAAAACAAATTATGTATGAAACTCACGGTCTAATGTAAAGAGAGTCTTGCTTCATAAACCCACACAAATGTGGACTCCAAGGACAAATAAAAGACGAGAAGTGTAGCAAGTGGGCCCTTTAACAATTTAAAAGAAATTTAAAACGAGAAGTTGGCTCTTTGCAAATCCAGTTATTACCTCATTCAAATGTGTTCACACTACATGACATTTTTCGGCACCCATTAAGATGTGTTTTACTGGTTTTGTATAGGATGCTCTCAGAAAATCACTCCCAGCCAAAGACAAAACTGCTAGGGTATATTTATACATATTGTGATCACTGCCTTGCACATCATTACAAACAACAGAACATGGACAAGTGACCAGTAGTTCAAATGTCCACAAATATGAATTCCGCTTCATGAGAATTGCTGTGAGGCATTATTTGATTTTTTGATTTGCTCTGAGGACAAAAGACCAGCAAAGATGATCTAGGTTTGGGCCCAAGAACAGTTATCTTATATTGTGTATAGTTGTATTCTTTTGTCTCTGTAGCGTGAACATTGGAAATGTTCTCTTTCATGCCTGCAGAATTAGAAAATTGCTCATTAAGTTGTTAGGAAATTCAAAAGGTAATTCGTTCTCAGCATACAGAGATAATGATCTCATTTGTCACAGAAGACCTCACACTTCTTACTGTGTGAACTATGGTCCTCTTTTTTATAGATGTAAAAATAACCTGAGAGCCAGTCATTATAATGATCACACCTTTATCATTAGCCAAGCACAAACAGGTCTACTTCTGTTTGATTAAGTCCCTGCAGTGTGTATGTCGATTCAAAGGCCAAAAGAAAGGAATCAATCACCAGGTGACAGTTAAATTTTTTGAATTAAGAAACTGTATATGTGAGGTCAAGAGCTGGGTTGATGAAATGAATAACACCAGTGCTGGCTATTAACAGATGAACTCTGAGTTTGACTAATTGCATATTAATAATACAAAATGATCTCATCTGTAAAAAACTACAATAGCCTAATGAATTTTGCGAACATCAGTAAATTATAAGGTGTCCAGTAGTATATGTGTCTTGAACTAACCAGCACAAAGAATACACTCACTGGAAACGATGGCCATTCATCCACGCATTTGCCAATGCCAGTCAGCTTAGTTTTATTGATGTATCAGCTCCAATATGTCACAGTTTAAACAAAGAAAAAAAGCACATAGGAAGTTAGCAGTAAGTTGACTGTCGTTTGATGCTTCAAAAGAGGTGCCGCCTTTGACTCAAACAGATCAGAACAGCGTGCTCACAATAGGCATCCTTTGTTCAGAGACCATTTGGTAAACGCATGACAAAAGGGCTGAAACATTTGATCTGGAGATGCAAAATGATACAACAGCATTAACAATGCAGGAGCTGAAGCAGGGAGTTTGGTAATGGCCTGATTAAGTATGCATGATGTAGACCACACTTATCACAGGCGCACTGAGTGAATGCAAGGGTGGGTTCTTTGTACTTTATCTAGGCACGTTGATAACAAAGTATCAATATTGCACTGGTCCTGATACATCAAAAGTCACTAGTACTGCTTGTGATAATAAACCTTTGCATAAACGGATCAGTACAGTGTGTTTTCTTTCAGGTTAAAAAAAAAATGATTCTCCTCTAAAATGGAATATGTATTCAGTGCTGAAAGAGGGGAACAAATGCAGAAATGAACAGGTTGCTCCTGCTCCCTTCACTTTCCATACATATGCATCCAGCGTTGCTGGAAAAAATAATATTTTCTTCTTTTTTTTATTTGATTTTGTTGATGCATAACATTAAAACCACCTGCTTAGGGAGCAGCAGATCCTTTAAGTTCTGTAAATTGTGAAGTTTTGCCTCCATGGATTGCACCAGCTTGTCCAGCACACTCAGTCAGAGATCTGGGGAATTTGGAGGTTGAGTCCACACCTTTACAGCCCCATACGCAGGAAGTTTTGAGGTGTCCTGACTTCTTTCTATCATAGTCATCATAAACATTTTAGCCATTTGTGTTTCAGTAGCTCTTCTGTGGGATCAGACCAGATGGGCTAACCCACACGCCCTATGTGCAACAGGGAGCCTTGAGTGTCTGTGACCTTGTCACTGGTTTACACTTAGTAGTCCTGAAATGGGCCATAACAAGAACAAAGTTATCGCAGTACACTAACAATTTGCACCGTATAAATGTTATATATTTTTGTATTTGTATACAATAAGACTCTTAAAAGATCTTTTCCTCCGATTCAGATTGAAACGAGAATCATTAATATCTCCCATCCCTACTTCAGACACAGATTGATGAACCTCTCCCCTCACATCTCATTTGAGTTCTTTTCAACTACTACATGCACTAAATTTGCAGAATTCATTTGTGAGAAAATTACTGCCACAAGGGAAGACATTGCAACAGCTTCTCCCCATAGAATACTTTTATCACTTTTCTCAGTTCTCAATTTTCTCAACTCATTATCTGATGATGTTCTGAATACCACTGATCACATGAATTTTTCCCCCCAGATTTCAGCTGAAGAAATTCTGAAAGTGTAGTGCTTAACAACCAGAGATATAGAATAAAGGGAGAACAAGTATTCAGATACTTGTTCGTTGAGATATTTAAGTGCCCACTTCAAATTTACACATCTTTTGATTGTTCAGGTTTGAGTAATAACATTTAAACTTTGTTGCGAACCTTATGCTGGCAGTCCGTAGCTTCAGGACTTCTGTGGCAAGAGATAATTCACTTTTTGCAGCATTGTTGTCCAGCTCTGGCTACTGCTCTTGACAAACCATCTTCAGTTCCCCAAGGTTATGAGGCTCTCTCTGATGGCCTTGCAATTTCAAAAGCCAAAATAAATACGCAATGTTGAAATGTCCATCTTCTCTCAAGTGTCATGGCCGATGAGATTAAATTCTTATCTAATATCTCCTGGTACATCAAGTCATTCAATGTTTTCCTTGATGACAGCCCTGGGTCTGTTTGCAGAGAATGAACCTCATATCATGATGCTCCCATCTTTCACTGCTGGAATGGTGGTGTTGGAATAATACACACAATCCTCTTTGTCCAAACATGAAGAACTGATTTATGGCCAAATAGTTCTCTTTCTGTTCCATCTGATCAGAACGCAGTGTTCCCAAACAGTTTTGTCAGTTTGTGTGCAAATTTTAGATGCATATCTCTGTTTCTTTTTTTAAGAGATGTGTTTTGCGACTATTATTGCTGATTTTCTGAAACTAACTAACTAACTAACTAAGTAACTTGCTTTTTTTTTTTAAAAAAAGAAAAAAGAAATGAAGAAATAACAAGCAAAAACTAAGGTAAATAAACTCCAGCTTCTTTGGTCCAGTCTTAGAATAGTTCAGATCCTTATGTGATCATTCAATATTAGGTTGTACACATGTTTCCATGTGGGGTGCGTCCCCCAAGGCTTGAATCTGGGCCCTTTATTATTTAACTAACATATGCCTCCCTAGTTGTTTTAATTAGAACAAAAATAAAACATTTCATTACTACGCAGATGGCATGCAGCTAAAATGCCCTCCATAATTATTGGTACCTATTGGTAACAAAGAAAAAAAGGTCTATGGAAAATGTAATGTTAACAGGTCCAGCGGCTGATTGTGTGACATTAGACGAAATTACATAAACTCATAGATAACTTGTTAACTTGTGGTACAACATTTTACTGAGACAACATACTGAAATTTCATAACGAAGGAAAATGGTATCTCATCATCTCTATAATATTTGTAAAGTTTATGACATTTTTTGAATTGCCAATACTGAGAAACATATAAAAGTTTTTGTGTCTGGCTTAACAAAGACACAATTTTCCAAATGTATAGGTTTAAAATGCTGTTGCCAAGCGTGTGCTATAAATGGGTTATCACATTGTACCAGCTCTGAAATCATTTCAGTAGTTCCCTTTATCTTTTAAAGCTATTTGCTTTTAGATACTATTAGTGGTAGTAGTGGTAATAGTGATACATGCTGAATGGTGATACATGCTTCTAAATTCAGCCATATACAATAACTTAACCAGCAGTCCTGGATAAGCTCCTGCTGTATTAGTGTTTACTCTGCTCTGAACACATTTGTGCAGCCTACAAATGATCACTAATTCACTGCCTGTTCTGCAAGCTCAGTGTGCAGTTTATGGCCCTTAAGAGATTCTAGAGACACGGGAGGGATGGAGAGAGAGCATGAGATAGATAGAGAGAAAGAGAGAGAGAGAGAGAGAGAGAGAGAGAGAGAGAGAGAGAGAGAGAGAGAGAATCACCAGAGACTAATTTAGACATCACACCATCAAGTCCTTTCCACTGACATCAGCAACTCCCAGCCATAGGCCTCCAAGCAAAGGAACAGCTACAGGCAGGGCTGAGCTACAAAAACAGATATCAATTCAATAAGTCAAAAAGCTTGACATTTGTTACTATAATACCCACCATCCCATCCAGTGTTCAGTGTTAAGAGCCTCCCAATCACTTGGACTGATTTGGGCCAGCAGAGGAACCTGAGGGTTCTTATTCACAAGTGACTTAGAAATAAACATGTGTGTATGTGTGTGTGTGTGTGTGTGTGTGTGTGTGTGTGTTTGTGAGAGAGAGTGAGAGGGAGAGAGAGATTTTAATATCAAGGGTATTCCCACAGTTCATGCACAAACATATTGTCGTTACCAAATATGTATCTTCTACCTTGACTCTGTTCTTTAAATTAAGTCAGGAGAACCATGGGACACAGAAGCAGAGCCTCAATGGACAAAAGACGTGTTTTTTACATTTTATTGCAAAACTATTTAAATAACACATCCAATTATTTAAATTGTGTATTTTCAACCAGTCTACAGTTTATTGACTGAACCTGCAAGCAGTTCATGAAATGATAAAATGACAGAGTGAATGTGACACATTTTCCTTGTTGTTCCAGGCAGTACTGTTGTAGATTCTCTCTAAGCAGTCTTTCTCAGTCTAGCTCACGTTTAGCTGTGCCTTTAACCCAGATAAAGGGGAGAGGCCCAGTGGTTCTCCAGAGACAAGATGCTCCACATATCTTTTGTTCTCATTTTTTGGTTGGAGCCTGGCTTTTTCATTCTTATCAGAAAACATGTTTGTTGTGGGGCTGTTACAGTGCAATGAACAAAATTGTGATATCGCAATGTAAAAATGCGACAGTGTGCGTCATGGATATGTGAATTTTATTATTATTATTTTCAAATATTTGGTGTAACTGCATTGTTTATAGCATTCAATAGAGGATTAACAATGTATAGAAAAATTGAGATTTTGCCATCTGATACAAATCTAATGTTTGGAAACCAAAGTTTGCAAACATCAACACCACTGACTTCATTCAGTTTAGACATCACGCTCCTCCTGCTTTCCAACTGTGGTCTGATTAGTAGATCTTGTTACAAATTTCGTTCAAATTTCATCCAAAAAATCATAAGAATATCAAATCGGGAACCCAGCAAAGTGATTTGAATTGAATTGCAAGCTGATTGTATTGTTATACCTCTAATTTGTTGTATTTTTATTCCTGAGGCAGAGCTTAATCCTTAAATGGCCAGAACCCACTAGCAGGTTTGTTCTTGCATTTTATTATACAAGAACAAACCACTTTCAATTTGAGTAGACATAGTTATTAAACAAAATGCTTTATGATGCAATAAACCTTCCTTTGAAGGGGTTAATAACATCAACCACAATGATAACAGCAATGATTCTTCTTCTTCTTACACTGTAAAAACACTACAGTATTATGTTTTAGTTATTATTATTATTATTATTATTATTATTATTATTATTACTATTATAATTATTTCATCTCAGTAAACTGTTAGAGTCCGGCCGGTTTTAAATCAGCTGTTTTCTTCTCTCCATTATTTCAAGGTTAGAGCCCAGTTCAGTGATCAGCTACTGACTGACAGGGCAGAAAGATAAACACAACTGACTTCAGATCAGGGGTAAAGGTCAGTGGGCCTAAGGTTATGAGGGATCCAGGCTGGAGTCTCTTGTCCACATGTTACGGGCCCAGGCTGCGCTTGGTGACCTGTCTGAGAGGAAAGGGCTCACCGGTCTGAGAGGTGTAGAACCGAGCGGTTTAAAGCAGTGCACGTTTTGGCTCATGGTGACACAGAGGCAGCAGAGCATCCTGAACAGGCGCCCTCATTAAGCAGCCTTTCCAAGAATAGGGGCAAACGCTGCTCCTGTACCGATGAATAATGGAGAACGCCCTCCAGGAGCTCATCTCACCACCACTATCAGCGCCCAAATATGGCCTAATGATCACACGCACTCCAAGAGTTGCTTCCATGTATGATTCATAACTAACAGCCCTTCAGCCTCACTCATACGCAGCAGACCGAGTGTTGCACACGACAGCACATACGTTTGTTAACCAGAGTGTATTCCTTCACACAGAGTTCAGGCCTGTTCACACTGAGCCCAACTTTTACAGACAAAAAAACTCAGTATGTTCATAATTACTCCTGTTTGTCTTTTTATGTCCGCGTGGCTCTGTTTATGTCTGAGTGGTCCTATGGCACAGGGATGTTCCTAGGCATGTAGAGTGTGGGCATGGACCTAATGCCCAGATTACACTGTATGATTTTGAGCTGTCCCAGACGACAGATCATGAAAACATCTGTGAAGCAATTGTGGCGATTTCTTTGATTGAGACTCCTAAAGAGTGGTCCTACGTCATGCTGTGAGGTCTTTTGGCCACAGAAAGCCTGCCAGAGCACAAGTCATCTTGTTCTGTTAACACCAGCGCAAGCTGATGACATTTGGTTCTTCTGTACTAACTTGTCAAAGCACATGATTGATTTAGCGTCATCATCCTACATCTACACACCTTCACACACACCATCATACATCTACACACCTTCACACACACCATCATACATCTACACACCTTC
>JBBIGA010000126.1:9060334-9085574 GCA_037576975.1 Alestes dentex
TATTCAAAGAAACATAAGTATAAACATTACAAATAAGATCTGAAATGTGCAAATGAAACAGAATAGAGTATGCAAGTTGTGGGGAATTCTATTGTCCTCACATACAGTTATGCAATATTAGAACAAAGACTTCACACAGCATAACAGTTAGAATTATGCACTGACACTCACACTGACTCTCATAAAACGATTGTGTAACTGCTCAGATGGAGCTAAATATTCAAAGGAAGGATTGGAGCCCGGCAGAAATTCTCCTGTTCTCCAGCAGAGGGAGACATTCACCGCACTTTCTCTTTTATAGGCGTTTCCTTCAATCCTTCACAGCCACTAGAGGGAGTTCAGAAATTGCCCAATCCAACACAGGGTCAAAAGTCATGCTCTCATGAGAACATGTAGTGGCTCTGCCCCAAACGGCACACTTGAATACTCCTCATACTATGCTAATGAATGCATTTTTAACTGTTGCATACATTTTTTTTTTACTTTCTCTGTTTTTACACACTATTTAGTTTGCAGTTTGGAACACAATCAGAGACTATGTGTGGTTATTGATTACTGTGCATCTGTGACACATACTGTACTTTAAGGATCTGCCACTAACATCTTGGTGCCAAATATCACAGCACATCTTCAGAGATTTTATGGAGTTTATGCCACAACAGTCCTTTTAAAATGCCGAGCTCGATAGTTTAGACAAAGAATATCAAATCAGCTTTGCCAGCACAAGGTAGGCAAATCATTTTTATCACTAAAAGAAAAAAAATCTTTCTGAGGTATTGCCAATGAAGGCCTCTATGAAGGATCTCCACTTTACCATGTGACATGTGCCCAGTGGTCCAAGGACACCTGTTAATGATTGAAACAATATAAACATAAAAGTTACTCTGGCTCGTGGATGGAACTCCTACATTTTTGGGCATTAGGCACACAGTATCACACATTTAATGGCCTTTGGCCCGGCCCTGCATTTAAGAAATGGTGACAAAAGAAAGTCACGTTTATGCTCTCACAGCGGATAGTGTTACGGTGATCCACGCATAGCTTGAACCTCATCCTACTCAGCATGTTAGTAATGACTGCGTTCTGGACCTGGTGAATCACTCTTCTCAGGCAGCCACAGCCTCTCCTCCGATTTCACTCCTTGTTTGTGCAAGATCCACTGGGACGTGATAGAAAGACACCCAAAGTCACTGACATCATGTATTGTTCCAGTACTTTCAAAATCTGGCACTGACTACCCTGAGGCCTATTCAGTGTAATCTGAGGACAGTTTGCAGGCTGATCTAATGGTTGAGATCAGGACCTACTGAAGAAAAGCATGTTTCGCATCATCATGAAACAGCACTTAAAAAAAAAAACAACTGAATGTTAACTTAATGTCATGCCCAGCTGCAGAGGGTTAGCGTGCCATCATCAGGGCTGCTACTTCCTCCTCCCCTGATGAAACCAGAGGAAGGTAAAAGGCTAAAGGGACAGAAAGGCCACTGTCAGATAATGGACATCAGTTGAGTGGGCTTTTGCGTGTGCATGTGTGTGTGTGTGTTACACATAAATAGCCAAAGTGTCCATGTGTAATAAAAATTAAATATGAAAAACAAAAACCTTTTAGGTTAGCTGAACATTTTGTCCTGAAAACACAGACACACACACACATCACACAATTTAGCTGTGACCTGCACCTGCCTGTAGAAGTAAGTCACAGACAACTCCTTATAGGAGAATGAAGAGCTGAACTTTGAGCAAGTAAATTATGCTCGTATTTTGATGATCAAATAATTGAGTAAATGCTACTGGCAAACCTATTGACTAGAAAATGCTCTTTGACTTTGTAGCAAGACTTTTCACAACCAGTTCCTAGCTAAACTGGCCATAGTGAGGCTTAACTGCGCAAATTCCACTGACGCTGCCACAGAGTGGCATTTACATTTAGCCTCAGTTCAACTTCCCAAGATTAGTGGTGTAGACTTTTCAACACCCACCTACTTTGCCTGTATTTGTGTAAACCATTGGCTGGGATAAAGCACTACTTGGCAATGATCACAATGAAAGACATAAAAAAGTACATGAGGAACACCCAAGGGGACACAGAGGGATAAAGAGGATTATTAAAATATGTGGGCCAAGAGTCTGGAACAGAACAAACCATATATTATTTAGTGGACATGACTGGCAAGATTCAGTTGATTATTTAAAAGGGGTGTGATCCGCAAACTATCCAAAACCTCTCTGTAGGTCTCTTTTATTTAGTCAGAGCCTTTCAGCTGCATTGGCTCCAGTGTTGTGCTGTTACCAAGGCATCTTTTGACACATGCCATTTAAAAGGATTTAGCAAAGTTCAGGGTGCCTTTTTCATTACTCAGCTTCACTTAAAAGGCCATCTTTGAATATGGACAAAGGCAGAGCGTGCTCCTCCGTGTCTCGGGTCTGATGCATGTTCCTGCTCCACTGCCCTACATTTGCTCACAGCCAGCAGTTTATTTGGTTCAGGTTAACTTTCCTCCGCAATTACTTTCAGCTTAAATGAGCCCAAACAACACTGCTTTTGTGAGAAGGCCTAACTGCCTGTTCAAAGAGGCAAAAATCAGACAACACAACAGATGACCAGAGACAACCACTGACAGTGCTTGTAAACAATGTAAAAGCTCTCATCTTTTATTCCTTCTCTACGCCACAGCATACTTCATTAGCAGCTCACTTTTCTCCTGCTTCAAAGTTAACTCTCTTACAAACTGATCAATCATTCCACCAGTCAAACCAACAAGAAATCAAATAAATATATTAAACATTTATTTTTGTTTGTTTTTACAAAATATGGGACATTTTTATTAGAGAAACAGTCCTTAGATGACACAGTTATCACTTTACACATTCTGCATGCAGTAACAAAAAATATGAAACGGCTGTATCGGTCAGAAAAGAGCTAAAGTGAACATTACCATGCATCAACCATTTAAACATAATTGCAGAAAACAGGTAAACTCAGAAATAAGCTTGAGAAGCTTGGAAAGGAATGTTACCCATAGTCAAAACTGATTCATTTCAGTGGCAAAACATTTGAATACTTTTTGTAAATGTTGCCTAAACAACATTGCCTAAAACTGAAAGTGATCATGTTTGACTAATGAAGAGGAGAAATGCAGACCTTCAATACACAGTCAAACCTAATCCATGCAAACTGGAGATATTGTCACGAGGAAGCTGTTTGTGAATTTGCCTCTCTGATGTATAATCACAGAAGAAATTGTCTAGGCACTGAGTTGCTCTATTTTCTGTGGCTTTTGTCCTATCAGATATTGTGCTTCCTTTCTGAAAACACACAGCACCTCA
Source organism: Alestes dentex (assembly GCA_037576975.1). Classification (NCBI taxonomy): domain Eukaryota; kingdom Metazoa; phylum Chordata; class Actinopteri; order Characiformes; family Alestidae; genus Alestes; species Alestes dentex. The sequence goes on from JBBIGA010000126.1 coordinate 9,063,662, forward strand.
TACTCAGAATGGCATTAAATTGATAAATGTTTACAAATTACATGTATAGTATACATTAAAACGAGGCTCCAAACAAAAATGATATTTATAATGGTCCTACTACACTAGTATCACTGTGCTACTAAAGTCAGGGGTAGTTTTTCAGTGCGACAAAATTACTAAAATTGGAATTATAAACACTCTAATTACCACTCGTACTTTCACTAATGTCGGGTGGTTTTTGTTTTGCTTCCCAAAGTATGTGAGGTAGCACATTGTTGCCCTGATTTAAAAGTTATGGATGACACATTTTCATAAAAGAAATTCACTATAGCTTGAAAATGGCCACTGGTCCTGTCTTGGTTGACAAAACCTGTTTCTTGACCTATATCTCTGAAATAGTAAAGACGTCAGAAAGAAAGCCAGAAAACATATTGCGCAATACTCACTAACCTCAGACTGTCAAACTCACCTTTTGGCTCGTTTGTAAATACGGGAAACACTACAGGTCCTGTCTCACAGAGAACTTTTAAGACATAAATCTGTTCATCTATATCCTGAAATTGTTAATTAACCTTACTAGCAACATATTGTCCAGATCTTCAGTTAATTGGCCAGTTTATAAAGAGCATATATAGGAAAACAAATGCAAAATGTCATGGCACATATTAAGACAACAGGCACTTTTGAAGACAGTCGAATGTAAAGTCCCAGTGTTTGTACACGGGGACAGTAAGAGCTTTCCATGTTTAACATTGCACTCATAGACCTTATAAGCATACAAGTGAAAAAATCTTTCTTTCTTTCTGCAACCCCAATAAGTGCATTAATATTTTGTGCACAGCTTTAAAAACTATTTTAATACCTGGCACTTACTGTATCACTTTTCTTGACGCAGTTATTTGACAAACAACTGTATGTGTGAGTGAGGCCAAGGCATATGTACATTACTTATGACTCAGCCCCTCTTATAAAACACTTTTCTTTAAAGGGTGTGTACCTGTGAAAGGCACAACCTGGACTGTTCTACACCAGTGTGTTTCGTTGAGGCTGGTGTCTTGTTGTTTACAGCAGACCCATAGTCCTCTGTGTAGAAGCTTCAGGACGTGCTGCTCCTCTTCCTGGTCCTGGGTCTCCTCAGCATTACCTCCTCCTCCTGGTCACTCTCACATTCCCTCTCGAACATGGCCACTGTGCGCTCCACATAGCCCTCCTTGGGCCTGTCCTGTTCAGTACAGAACAGAAATACTCAGAAGCCATTCGTTCCTGCAACATCTATAATATCTAGTTATCCCCAACAATACACTTATGTCCAGACTGGTAACTTTTCTGGAGAATAAAACAGTCCTTTGACTAATATAAGTTTATGTAACATGATTTTATTCCATGTAATTTTGGGAAGAAACAACAAAAAAGAGAGGTTTGGAGGTTTTTATATGACAATATATAGTACTACATACTACTATCCTACTAATGCTGATAATGTTACTGAGTAGATATTAAATATGTTAAAAATGAACCTTAAACAAAAATATGAATATGAGAGCTAACTACATTCACTGTAAACAGGATACAACGCTCTCGGACTTGACTCGAGTAAATGTCAGGGTAATTCACATGACTCTGATGACATTACATGGCCCTCAGCAATAAAAAGACATACTGAAGTCAGTGAATTATGTTAAAAGGAAAAAAGAATTGGCAGTACGTGCATGAAACACTTACTTGCGGTTTCTTCATCATGCGTGTCAAATGGTTACAGAGCGCGACTATCCTGAAAGAGAACTTTTAAAGAGGACAGCAGAAGGAAGAGGAAGATAAGTTGTAGTAACTGTGTAAAAAGGGGTCACAAATCACAATTGTAGTGGACGTTTAAAGGTTCCTCAACAAGTGCTGCATGATGCCTTACGCAGTAATTACCAAATATAAATTGTTCAACACTGTGAGACTGTATGAAAATTACCTTCCATCTTCTGCGGGCATACTGTCTTCTGAAATTTTCAATGTTGACCACAGACTGTCTGCGGACCAGAGCTTGTCTAGGGTTCACAGGCTACATAAAAAGAACACAGGAACAAAGGCACATGCTGGTCTGTTAAATCTATAATTATCAAGCGGCTGTACTGAAGTAAAATGCGGTACATAACTAAAGTGAATCATTTTATATAACACTGCAATTATTTGTATTGTCTATCTAGACAAGCACCACAGAATAGTTGCACATTCCGCAACATATGATTTCACAAACTCTACTCAGCATTACCGAATGCAAGTTTTCAATTTCACTTTCTCATAACATACAGTATTAACATAGCAAACACAGTAAAATGGCCTCAGTCAAAACCAGATGACATTCTCTTTATTCCAACCTTTCATTCAAGGTAGAAAGAAACAAAAGTGCTTAAGTGTACAAATGATAGTGATGGTCACAGCAACATTTTTAGTAATTGCACTGAAAATGAAAATGTAAGAAAGAAAGAAAGTCAAGTAAATTACAACAATTATTTTTAAACTCCTCTCAGACAATTAACTGGAAAACCGTTTAGTGATTATTAAAATCTACCTCAGTATAAAGTTATCAGTACACACAAAATGGATCCTTAAACATACAGAAAAACAACAGCAAACGAGCTCTTCCCTCGCTTCACTAGAAATCATCTTGGTAGATAATCATTTAATAAAGTAAAAAAGCTGTGCTCTGTTAATAATGTAAGGAGACTACAAATGCAACCAATATGATTTTAAAGTTGTTTGAAAAGTGTTGATGAAAGAATATGCTAACCAGTATTAGATACTGTGCAACTTAAATCATATATGCACTTTACAAAAATAAACAGTATTGTAAATGGAAACTCATCTGCCTGATAGAAATGTTGCACAAAAAATCCAAAATTTGCAGGTTTATGTGCAAATTATAATTGTTCAGGGTCTAAATTAAGAATTTGAATAAGAACTTGAAATTTGAATAAGAACTGCAAATAATACATGCAAATCTTTTAAAGGTCTGACGTTAAATCCACACCCTGCCCTCCATCAGGCAGACTCTGAGCTGCTGTCTGTCTGGACCCTGCAACATAACTCTCCTGCACACGTCCTGCTAAGCAGCTCTTTTAAAGCCTCATTGACCTCGTTGTTGAGAGCAGGCGTGGAGCATAGCGTGCCACTCTCCACCTCTCCCCTTATGGAGCCCACCACTTCCTGTAGCCAGCGCAGCTCTGCGTCCAGCTCCTCTCTGAGAGAGCTCAGATGGGCCTGTCGCTCCACGTAGCTTTGACTGATACTGTCCAGGTTTGCATCTGTTGCCCTCAGATCCTCCTGGATTCCTCTCCTCAGTTCCTCTACGTTCCTAAGCTCATAATGGACCCGCGAGAGGCCTTGTTGCACACTCTCATTCTCTTCTTTGTACCAGGCCTCCTTTTCATTATAAATAGAGAGTAGAGCTTCAATATCCTCCTGAATAGACTGCCGTGTTTCAGCCACCTTCTCCACGCCTGTCTCCATGAAGGAGATGTCCTCCACTACATGGGAGAAGCGTTCAAAGTTGATGTAGGTGTTGTTAGGTGGAATACTGGAGTGAGAGTGGATGGTATACTCTTTTAAGCGTTTGGTCTTCAGCTGACGTGGCTCATTCTTTCTTCGGGTTTCTGTGGCTGAGCTGGCATCTTCCACATGCTCACGGGACTTCAAACATAGGAACCAAATGGAGACCGGGTAAGAGTGTGTCCTGTTCATCTTTTTTGGTCAGCCACAGCATTCATTCTCATTCACAGGCTGGGTGTTGTGAGGCCACAGTGAGGCCAGGCTGCACGCCATGTAAGTGCCATGTCATTAGAGTAGTCACACCACACTGGAGTCAGCTTACTCTTCAGTCCATTCCATTACTTTGGTTTGTTTACCAAACACTCAAGTACTTCCATGACGCAAAAAACATGCATGTAAGTGACTGGTAGTTCTCCAACAGGACAATGTCCAAGTTGCATATGCAATGATATTAAATCACTTAATTTGACTGTTAATGGTACACTTGGTGTTTGCACTATTGGTTAACACACTGGTCCATGTTCTTTTTGTGGTGTCAACAACAAAATTATGATTTAGATAAAACAATTGTGTAATCACAAATTAAAACGAAATTCCACCTAATTTCACCACCACGCAAAAAGAATATTGTGTGATGTATAAGGCCTTTTGACACTTTTTATAGTCTGTGGTGGTTAATTCTATCTCTGCTGCTATACCACAAATATAGTGGCTAGTAGCTCTAATCATGCCACATCCACTGTGTGCTTTAATTGTGTATATGTATTGTGTATGTGCAATCATATACAAAAGTTTGACACCCCCAGTCAAATTGCATGTTTTGTGCAAAAAATGTCTACAGGGACAAACTTAATTATGGAACTTTGCTGCAAATTTCACTGCACAATGTTTTAAGTTTAATATGTTAGAAAACATAAAACAACATATACACTGTTCTAACTTCTCATTTTTTCAAATCGAATAAACAGGAATTGTGCATTAAAATGTGAAGAATTGTGTCCTCTGTAGAGTATGTGTATTTGTTTTTAACTAGGAAATTAACAAAACATTATATTACCAGGGGTACCCAAACTTTTGCATGTAACTGTTTGTTGTGTATGTTGTATGTTTTATGGTGTGGTTCTTTCACACTAAGAAACATTTACTATATTCTGTAGAGTGATGTTCTGTCTACGTAGAGTACTACAGCAGCAGCAGTGGTTAGGCATGGTCCAGTGCTGTAACAGTCAATAAATGCACTAATAGCATACCACACAAACACTCAAATGCATGCTATCACAAGCATAGTAATCCAGATGTGTACCTTTATCCATGGGTGGTTGAGAGCACCTTCTATTGTCAGCCTCTTTCTGTAAAGCGAAGATAAAGAACAATCCACATCTAGAGCGATCTACTCATGTTCAGACACATATTTCCATTAGGGATTTCTTTTAGATAATGTAAACCACAGTAGAAGCACTCAGCAGTTCATTGTTAATTATGTAACAGGAACATGTTTTAGCCCATCCTCCAAACATGACAGCAGTGGTTGCCTGCCTAAAACACTGTATGTCCAAAAGGTTATAGAGACATGCTCATCCAATGTCTACTGATATCAAGGGTATTAAAAGGGAGTTTGTTTCATCAGAACAGCCTTCACTCTTCTGGGAAGGCTTTAGACTAGATACTAGAACATTACTGTGAGGATTTGCCTGCATTAAGCCACAAAAGAATTAGTAAGTTCAGGTAGAGATGTTTATATGATCAGTCTGGATCACAAAAACCACTCCAACTCGTTCTAAAGGCACTGAAAGGAGTTCTACTGCTTTACAGAGCTATGGGCTTTATACCCGTCTAGCAGACAAGTGGAACTGGGGTGACCTTAGACTCAGCGGCTCCATAGCATTTCATTTCATTGAGAATGTTTTTCTATGGCAATAATACAAGCTGTGTATGAACAAATGAATGTCTCTGTCAGCAACAGATGCACATTACATTGGCTGACTTCACTAACTATAATAGCTGTACAGTGTATACAGTGTACTTACAAATGATTATTGAATGGTTTACTTTCCTGCATTTTAAAAGAAAAGTAAATGTCACAATGTCTCACCTTGTGTCTTTAGTCAGCAGCTGTCTGATGAAGCTCTTGGCCAGCTCACTTGTGCTGCCAAAGAATTCTTCATCAAACTCATAGTTCATGCCAGATATGTTTGCCATGGTCTCCTGTTTAGACTCGCCCAAAAATGGGGAAGCACCACTTAGTCTGAAGGGGTGAAAATAATTCTTGTCAGTGTACACATTTGATTTCAGTGACATTTAAAACGGATGCATGTTAAACACACTCTTAAAAGCAATGGTTCCTTAATGGTTTTGGATATGGTCTTGGATATGTGGTTCTATGACTTTTATTTGCTATAGAACCTTTATATTACTTGAAGGTTCTTTAGATGTCTTCACACTCCCACATTTCATTTATACAAATAATTTTAAAAAGTCTATGAAAGATTCCTGAAGGACAAACTGTGGTTGTTCCAGTCCAAATTAATTACAGGTTTTCACTCTAATTCATCTGTGTAGCTCAGTCTATGGTAAGCAATCTATTAAATAATGTTATTAAAGAAAAATAATTCAAAAGATTCCAAGTCTGATCATGAATAAAATGTTATTCAAATTGAGGTGAGGAGATTTAGATTTTTCAGTCTATGTTCAGGAATGATCTGGGTCCAAAACACCAACCCACAGAAGTAACACCTGAAAGTGAGAATCCATGTCCCCCAGTTCACACTTACAGAATGTATGTGATGACTCCAATGCTCCTGTAGAGGAGGAGGGAAGAGAAGAGAACACAAGATTAAGCCATGGAACTGTACCAACACCTGTTTTGCTCAAAACAAAAAGTGCCAGTCAGTTAAAAGCACTAACCACATGTCTGCTGCTAATCCCAGAGGTTCGTAGTTGACTATCTCTGGAGCTGAAAATAGACCATTACCATAAAGATATTTCACATAACACAACAATGTGTGATGGCTAAAAAGGTATAGAATTTCAGCTCTGGATTATGTGACGTTGCAATTTAATCGTTCTATTTAAATAAAGGTGACTCACTCCAAATGTCCAGAGAGTGATGAATACTGTACGGTATAGTATACAGATGATAGGGATGATATGTCTTATTCATCCACCTCCTGACTTACCCACAAATTCTGGCGTCCCAAAAATATTTTTGAATTCGACACCATCTTCGATTTTATGTGCCAGGCCAAAGTCGATAAGTTTGATCCGTGGCAGTGGGACATTGTTGTCCAGCAGCATAATATTTTCAGGCTAAAATGGAAAGAAATGACACATTAACGTATGACTAAAGAGCTATGGAAAAGAAATGTAAGTGGTGTAAACATATGAAAAGCAAAGTAACACTCAAAATGGGCAAAGCCTTTTTTTTTTTTTTTTATCACGGACACCTAGTGCCATAACTCTAAATGTAGGGTACTTCTCCAAACAGACTCTCTACTGAGGTATGACACATTCAGTGAACTCCTGCAATGGTCTGTTCTGGAAAGAGAGTCCATGTCGTTTCAGTAACTGTATGTTAAGACCATGCTGCTAAGCTGTCTGGATGCCCTTGTGGAGCAGTAGAGCAGAGGGAGGGTTGGTGAGAGAGGAGGTGTAATGCTTAGAAAAACAGGATGGAGATTATGAGGCAGAGCAGCACGGGTGACATCCCTCCTCATGCGTGTCTGATAACCTCGGAGTGTCTGAATACTTGGACCCAGGCCAGACGACACAATGCTCATGTGTGAACGTGAGTCCAAGTAGACATACAGGCTGATGATTAGGACATGCTTCAACGCCTTTCATTCATTTATGAAAATGTGCCATAATACACTCTCTGATTTTTTTAACAGGGATTGAATACTTATAGAGTTTAATTATAGAATAATTATATTTTCTTAGGGTCCAAACACAGGTCGCGCCAGTTCCCTCGAGTTCCCTGAGCTACAGGTGTTGCTATGCAACAGAGTGCACAGCAGGACAGATCCTCTGAAAAGGCCAACGCAGAAATGATCTGCTGCCATAGCAACAATTCCATTTCCTATTCCTCCCGTCTCCTCATAAGTATGCGCAAAACAGCATGTGAATGTAAAATCCTCACAAGAACTGCTGCATGTGAAACAGGGCAATATGACACTATACTGCGAAGACAAATGATTTATCTGAGATAAGAGCACTACTACACCCTGGAGCAGGCCTGCACTGGAAGATGCATTTAGGTGCAACACTGCAGGTCATTGGGTCAGGTCCTTTCCTGTTTTGTATATACTGTGCCTCTCCTGTACATAAATCCTCCAGTTGTCTTCTGTATGGTAATAAAGTGATCAAAACTTTCAAACCCAAAATGTAATGCTATAAAAGTCTGCTGATATTAACCTCACTAAAATATGTCATAGTTCTTACCTTTCTTACTAGGCTCATATTCATGTTCATATTCACAAACATTTATGTATAATATTTTTAAACGTATTTTCGAGCAACTGAATTGATTGCAAAATGCTGTAGAGCGAATTATAAAAATTTTGCATGTAACAAGATTACAATAGCTGAATGGAAAACATTTTTGTTTCTCTAATAAAGTCAGTTTTAATCATAATATAAAAGTGATATTACTTGTGCAACATCCCCAACAATGAATATCATGGACATATAATTGGTTTAAAATGCCTTTTGGTACAAATCACGTTTGACAAACGTTTTTTCCACACCTTTACCAGTTCCTTAGCTCTTCTTTTTTATACATTTCGTTAACAAGGACATCACTGAACCTACAGGAAGGTTATGTGAAAACACTTAAAAGATTCACGTTGAATTTCCACTCTGAGCCCACTATTGTGTTCTCACATGCCAATGCCTTGACCTATAGTTCTATTATCATTTCCAATGTACATCCACATCCACAGGAACATATCACAAGAGCCATCTCTCATGAAAAAACATATTGAGACTTTTTGTTTTGAGCTATAAGACTGTATTAGTAAACACCGATTTAATTTTTAGTAAACTTATTAATGACTCATCATATAGAATGTGTATATATCCTGCGTTGTCTTGTCTTCTCTAATTCATTTTTGCCAGTTGTCTAGTTAATCCTGATGTTATTAATCCACGCTTATTGCTGAGGAGTATATATTGTTATGACCTGCCGAAGGGCCGTTATTTAAGACTGGTGAACTTGCAACACTTTTGCATTTTGCAATTTTCATTTGCATATTAATGAATAAACTCACGTTAACTCATCAATAAACTCATGTTATACTGCTATGATATGTCAGTTTCTGCTTAGATGGTAAACTGCAAGTTGTTTTGCATTTAAAATAAAAGTGTACCCCAAATAAATGTTGGTAGACATATACAAACAAACAACCACAGCATCCTACAACACAGCACAGTAACAGTGTACATACCTTCAAATCAAAATGTGCAATGCTTTTGGAGTGTAGATATTGCACTCCATCCAGGATCTGTTTAATAAACTCAGTTGCCTCCTCTTCACTCAGAGATTCCTTCTGGGCCAGGAAATCAAAGAGCTCTCCTCCAGACACCCTGAAAATACATACAAAATAAGCTACATCTGTGCTCCCCACTTCAGACATGAACATAATCTCACATCTTCAGATATGACTAGTGTGTTATACAACACACAGTTAATAGACACCTGCTCATGCAAGGAACGGACAGAAAGGATGGCAAAATTAGTGTTAATATATTAAAAGGCTTTATATTTGTAATTAATACTTAGGTAATCTTCAGTTATTCAGCTATTTTATTTGGGTAAGCAGTCAAAACTTTATGGTAATGTAATGACAAACCTTGCAGATTGACTTTCATATAAAATTTAGAGAAGAGCAAATGTAAAGGTCTGCATCAGCAATTAGATCCTCCATTTAGTTTTGAGGTTTTCGCTTGCATGTGATCAAATTTGGAGCAGTGGAAGGACTGGAAGGACTGAGAAGTGAAGAAGCCATGTGAGATATATTTCTAAAGAGTACAAGCAATACAAATGGGAATAGACTGTGGAAGGCTTGTGGTTGCAGTTTCAAAACTATGAAAAAGAGCGTTTCAAAATTTTGCAGGAATAATAATAAAAACAGACCGGCAAGTTGACTTTGGCAAGAGGTAATAACTCAAACAAATGTTTTGCAAGCAATACAGTTACAGACATAGGCTCCCAGAGTAGTTGTTCATGTCCATGTTCAGCTCAGTAAAATGTTTCAGCATGTGTAACTTGAGCTTTCTGTGTGTATTGTGTTTTATATCACTGTATAAGAACAGCAAAATGCTGCCTTCATTGTTGGATGCACTGCATCAGTTTCTGAGCGAGCGTGCACACAGCTTATTGCTGATTTATTTAATCAGAATAACATAAAAAGACAGCTTAAGTGTGCAGTATACTCCTAATCATACATCTGCTTGCTCTAAATGGTAGCCTGTCACAAACTACAAATTTTCAACGATGCTAGATCACATTCTTTCAAAATACACATATCATGCTACTAAAGGACAAAGCTAAATTTAAAAGCAGAACATTCCCTTTAGTGTAGGCATTTAAGGGTTAAAGAACAGCAAGAAAAACTGGCAAGACAAATGGCAAGGCAAGTTTTCACAAAGGTTAAGCCTTGCTCTCTAGAAACACATTTAGAGACCAGAGACTTCTCACCCTCTACTTCTCACCCTCTGCAAATTCAAATTAAAACAGAATTGTGTACTTCCTCTGCTACATGAAGAAACTATCTTCTGCCACAATCTTCAGAACTGATACTATACTATTCACCAAACTCAGTGCAAACTCTCTCTCTCTCTCTCTCTCTCTCTCTCCTTCTTCCCCTTTTTTTCTCATGCTAACTGACATGAGGAAACTATAGTTCAGTTACACTACCGCATCAGTGAACTTGAACAATGCTGTCAATCATTTTTTTTTGCTGGTGCTTCCACCTAGATCTTTCTTATTATTTTTTTAAGGTAAACTTGTGAACCACTGACCACTTCGGACAGTTTCCGCCATTCACTAACTTGATTTTGTCAGAACTGAATTAGCCAACAATTAGTCCTAATTGGGAACCCATGCTTCCATGCACACATTAGGGCATGAACAAACCCACATGAGGCCTCACAGCAATTCCAGAGAACTGGCATTTAGTTCAGTTTTGCATGAATGACTTGAAGAATCACACAACAAATACATTAAATACATACATGCATGCATGTGTACACATACACCCATCAGCCACAACAATAAACCACACAGTGTACACACAGTGCATCGCCCCTTGCTGTGTAGCCAAAAGTCAGGAAGTTTTAATATTATGGCTTATTTCTCTACAACCTCATTCCCAATTTCTGGTTTCCTACCAATAAGAATTCACTGATTGATTTCATATATACAAACATAACAAATAAATCTGGCACCATGCATTCAGGTGACTCTCTTTCACCATGTGCACAGTCAGTGTCTCTCAAAATACATATATTACAACTTTACAGCTTGTGACATGTCCTTATACTGCAGCGAGGATTTTTACATGCATGTCACCTACAGCTCTAGTATGAGCACCACGTCGGTACGGTTCTCGTAGACATCATGCAGAGAGATGATGTTGGGGTGCTGGAGATGCTGAAGGATGTTCACCTCCCTCTCAATCTCCTCTCGCCGCACTCCTCTCCTGCTTGCTCTGCTCTGTCGTTTCTTTATGAACTTCGCCGCGTACTCCACACCTGTGCTCTTCTCTTTACATCGTTTTACTATGGCAAACTGCCCGCTGAAAGACAGGAGAAAACATACGGGTTAAAACTAACTGCAGAATGAAGGTACATGTAATAATGGAGCCAAAGTGTTCACAATTTATCTCCTAATATTATGAATTACAATTGCAATATCCCTGAAAGAGTTACAGATATGACCGACTTAAGACTAGAAAACTCATCTGAGCTCACTATGGAATGAGAGTGCATTGTGTTATTTATTCAGTTCACTTTTTCACCTTTATTAACCTTTTATGCAAGTATGATTTCCTTGACTGATCACATAATTATTTAGTATTTGGCCAACTGTGAACACCAGCAAAAATGAAAATGAGTGCTGTGTTCTACCAACTCCTCCCACATACTGAGCAACTTTTTGTCATACAATTAATAAAAGAAGATAAACGGATTATATATTTATAGTATAGTGTAACACAGCACTTGCACTCCAGTTATTCGCACAGTGCCACAACCAAAACTGGGAACAAAACACCTCCCACAGAGTGAAAACTTCAGAGGAAATCCTTCAGCTGGCCAGCATGACATGAGAGCTATGAAGTAGGAAGAACACAAACAGAGAGAAGAGAAGTAGAGAAATGCCTTCCTCCTACTCACTCTACTACTGCACCAGGCATTCTGGACTTGCTTCCTCCTGCATTCTTACAACACAGCTTCCTGATAGTCAACATATCTGACTGGAGTAAAGCACTTCATCAAATTCCTATTGGTCAATATGATACTTGGCCATTCAGACAGAAGCAGATGAGGTTCTTTAAGCGTCAAGTTACGGCAACGGGAGTGGATCACACTGCGTTCTTCAGGAGACTGGAAAAAGGCACACCGCACTGTTTATGTTTATTCTGGGTTCACATAGAATTTTTGAAGGGTATTTCTGGCTGTACTTCCTATTACAAAGTAACAATAGTGTTGTAAAGTCAACCAGCCAGCTTTAATTGTATCTAAGCATGTAGTTGGTTAGAGTGTCTGACATAGCTAACTGGTTATCACCTTGTCATGATAATAATAATAATGTCAAACTAATTACTATTCATACTCTGCAACCTTGTGTACAATTATCACTAAATCCCCTTGTCTCTGATTGGTCAGCACAGAAAAAAGCTCCACTTGACCATTCTGAACCTACTTATTTCAGGGTGCCTGAATGCTTCGGGACAAAAAAATGCATCACTCCCACTGAAATCAATTAACAGTGGCTTAAATATTCCCATTACAGAAATGTTTATTAATTGTGCACGCAATTGTCTAATGCAGTAAAAAAAAAAAAAAAAAGCTAAATATGCATCTGTTGCAACAAAGAAGCAAATATAGCTCAATATAGTTGTAGCCGAGAGGACAACTTTACAAAAATTCCATACCACACATTGCTCTATCATTACACATCTCTTCAAGTACATTCAGTGCTCACAGCTGTGCTATATCCATTTCAGTGGTGCCAATAAGTGAACACTGGCCAAAGTGTCCGGATACAGGAAACGTCCCATTGTCTCAGAGTTAAATCCTGTATATGATGCTACCCCTGCAGTTATGTAAAGCTGCATCAAAACAGCGCTTAGTGGGGAGTGCACAAGTAGGAAGCTGTTTCTGAGCTGACTAAGCAAGGCCACGTCTGAAGCAAACTCTAGTTTGTTTCTACACCCACCACCCACATTATCAGTCTGGCCCATTAAGACGGAGTACCAGCAGCACTCACTCCAGATGGCCAGCTCAGGAGAGGAGATATCACAGAAGCAGAGAGCAATCAGGAGGGCACTAAGAGAAAAACAGACCACGGATGATGTGTCCTGTCTGAAATGTGTTTGTGGGAGACAGATTCTGTCTACCACGGACATACTGAGGAATGTCAGAGACTGGACTGTGACGCATTTTAAAAATGCTTTAGGGCATGATGGCATGCTTATGAAACCATACTCATTGGTGAGAGTTTGTCACAAGGGTGAAAGGGTTTAAAGTGAAGAAATGATTATAACTTGATACCAAAAAATGTTGCAATTACATTTTGAAGGCATCCCATTTTAATTTGTCTAAAAAAGTTTTGGAATCTTCAAGGGTACAACCTCTGGTGAAAAAATTGAATCATCACACTTCGAGGATGTTCACTCAGCTTTTCTGCTTCATAGCAAACAAATGACAGATACAAGCAATTGAACATTTTGGCTTTGTGAAACATACATCAAACAAATTGCATTAAATTTTAATTACAGCATATTGTTTTCTAGATAAAGAAAAGGCAGTCATCATTAAGATGGCACCAGCACAAGTACCAGCAGTGCAGATTTGTGACTCATCACTGAAAATCACTTTCTCCTTACTCCATGACAGCTTCTCTTTAGTCCACTGTAATCTTGTTTTTTGCTGTTGAGGTGTTAATGCTGGTTTCTGTTTGTTTTTGCTGGATGTAAATCCAGTTTTGTTCAGCTGATTTCTTACAGTTCAGCTAAAATACTGAGCCCTGTTTCCAAATATTTGTTTTTTGGGGGCATTTTCTACCATATGTTTTCCTTTTATAACCCTCCAATTTCATTTATAGTTGCAACAAATTTTACATAGCTGACTGGGAACATTTTTTTTGCCATGCTCAGTGTTAGATTTCCTTCTTCAAATAGATTTATAATCCTTTCTGTTGTTTCAACTGACAAGTCCCATGTTGGGGTAATGTTTTCTTTCTCTTAGCCAAGTAGAACAGCTTAAGGTCTGCAACCAATCAAAACTGGAGTCTAATTTGCATTTTTTGACTTGTGCCAGTAGTTTCCACATTCATAAATTTATTTGTGGCAGCCAGAAAATCAACACTGACCACTACAATATCAGCACCCCCTTACCCTGTCAACAAAGAAAATTTCACCTTTAACAAGTCTGTTTGATACACGTTTTAGCAAGCCCAAATGTTTAGCCATTCAACAAAAACTGTTTTGTCTCATTCTCGTCTGTCATTTGTTTATTTGCGACAAAGTATAAAAGCTGGGTGGACATTCTCTAAGTTGTTGATTCTATACTTTTTTCCAGAGATCTTGTGCATGTTTTGTTTTTGTATGCGAGTCTATTGTCTTGACCTTTTAAACCACAAAATGGTTCATTGTCAAAATAAGCAGCACATTATTTGATCCCTAATATAATCAACAGTGACAGCCCTTCTGAAATGCAGTGTTTTCTCAGATTCAGTGATTGTTCACAAGTACAGGCTCTCCTTCAAGTTGTATTTTCACTACTTATTTTATTAGCATGCCATTCCCATGTCTCTGAGAGTGCCCAACACACTGTGGCACGAGGGATTAACACAGGGAACAGATGATTAGAGGATGATTACAGTCAGTTATTTCCTGTGTTTGACATGGGGCCCCACAGAGAGGTCTTCCAAAGACTGCGATAGGCTGCGAGGGTCTATGTGCTATCAGGGCAGCTGGGTTAATTTTAAACCAGCCACTGCCCCACTCCACTCTCACCTGCCAGCCCTGTTTTGGAGGGTGGAGTGATGATGGGGAGGAGGCGAAAGTCTGGAGGCTCTGAGGGGAGACTGGCCTAACTTTATCCACTGATAGGGTCACATTTTCAGACACATTCCAGTTAGCCTAGCCTCTGTTTCTAAGGATCTCCATCCGCTTATGTTGTGAGGCTGTCAATAAAAGGCACATGACAATGTTAATGTTGGTCTGTTTAGGTGAAGAACATAAACACTACTTTTAAGATTTTTGACAACATACAGTAAAAACAGGATAAGAGTTTGGGTGAATGCTGAGACTACATAAAACAATTTATTGTCCTACTTGATTATCAATTCACAGCAGACATGGTTATCACTGAATGCATTTTTTTTATCTATATATCACCCTGTGAACTTGATGCCAGTTTTAGATCAGAGCAACAAATATTCAGAGGGCTCCACCCAGGTCGGAGCTGGCTTTGCTGTCCTTCTTTCTGTACATATAGCCCAGAGAGAGTAGAGAAAAAATAGATAAGACACACATCCAAACACACACAACTGCACACAGCACATCAAACCAAAACAGGCTTGGCTGGAATGAATAGCCTCAGGGCTGGCCTACTCTCACTGAGTCTTGGGAAAACACAAACTTGGATGTCAGAACCAGACAGCATCTCAAATGTACTTTGGATCTATTATATCTATAGTTATACCATCAAGATCACTTGTGTTCAGCTGGACTACTTCACAGCATTAGCAATTAGTTCATATCTGGCAATGCATGAAGCAAAATGACACAAAAGACACTCTCTGACACAAAAGAAAAAAATTAAAAGTGTTCTCAAACACCATAAAACATCCCCAGGAGAGGGAATACAATGACAGAACAACATGAGTTTTCTCAAGCTTTTCTAGTAACTGGGGGCCAAAGCACATAGCAGCTGAGGCCAATAGCATAACTCTTCTCTTGTAAATCCGCAAACATTCATAAAGAAAAAGACCCCAGTGTTGAAACCATCTGACCTTGACATTAACACCCCTCTCCTTCCCAAGACAGTCTTAGATGGAGGTACGGCTAACAGGGAGGCTGGAGAGGGAGAGAATCTTCCCATAGCGGGCGTTCCGGCTGACTTTGTTCTAAGCCTGTCTGCAGCTCTGACAGCTCTAGGTCTCACTGGACTTTCCACTCCCAACAGCTGCTGGTTATTAGCCACACTAAGGCCTTGGCTAGTTGTGTGCTTGAGCGAGTGGCGCCAGCCAAATATTCAAATTTGTGTCTCTACAATGGCCTGAGCAAATACCATGACACTTTACAATTCTAAATCTGTACATAACAAGAGCAGCAAGAACAGCTCACTGTCAAACCACAAATATAACAGAGGAAAAGTGATGTCACATACTTGAAGTTGAAGTTGAAGTTGAAGTTGAAGTTGAAGTTGAAGTTTATTGTCATATGTGCAAAGTACAGTGAACAGAGCACAATGAAATGCTTACTTGAACCCCACCCCTTCGCAGACACAACATAGGACATGAGACATAGAGACATAGAAGACAAAAGTAGACAAAGTAGTGCAGTAGAAGACAAAAGTAGACAAAGTAGTGCAGTGGAAGACAAAAGTAGACAAAGTAGTGCAGTAGCTTTGTAAAGGACAAAAATATGGCCAATCAGGGCAAACATGTAACATCACAGTACTTGATATAATCCACAACATTTTGTTTTCCTGGTTTGTATTGAGGTTTAAAATTAGAACAGAAAAAAATAAAAATGTATTTAATTCAGTATTTGGGAAGATAAACTAAAAGCTAGTATTGGGAACTAAGGAACAGAGGCCAAAAAAAAAAACAAAAAACGTAATAATATAACACGTCAGATCTTTATTGCTATAATAAGTAAAAATCATTGAAAGCTGACATATAATCAGTTACTGTACACAAGTTGTTTGTAGCCTCTTTTAATCCATCTAAATATGTTAATGATTTGAATTTTGCAAAGTATAGTTATAACCTTGCAGTTACAACATATGATTGTCACAATGCTCTTCAGATGTTATAAATTCAGACATAATAAATGCAGAGAAAAACTGAAATTTGCTTCAGCTGTCATCACTGCTGAGGCACTAGACTTTCCAGAGGTGGGGGCAAACAACCCACACACATCATTATCCCTCCTACGCTGATGTACTTCATATTAACATGTACAGAAATCAAACTTGACTCCCTCTCACTGCCTTCAGTAGCTGCCTAATACGCCACCTATTATGTTTCAGCACTTCATTTCAGCTTGAACCCAGAAGTCTTGCTATGAAGAAATTACATTTATAGGCACATAGTCTAACCCTTGATAGCCCACTGTTATGCAGTACTGTAGAGACAGCCCAAATGTGTGGGGGAAGAACTCACAGAATGTTCGATGAGGTTTGGACACAGCCTGCTGCACTACTTTACTATAAATAAATACACAGTCCAACACAAAGAACAGCAATTATTGCATAAAAAAATCCAAATCCAAACCAGAGTACATCCACCTGCTTTTCTGTTAGCTGTAAATAGCAAGCATGGCACAATTAAAGGAAAAATGAGGCGGAGTTCTCCGAAGGGATCAACAGCACCTATACAGCACTTTCATGACCTACCATGACATTTTCTTACTGGAAAATACCTCAGTATTGAAGATGAAGCATGATAACACAAGTGTATGTGGACACCCTTCCTAATTACTGAGTTCAGGTGTTACTATATGCATAAGTGAAACTATACGCCTAACTGGTGCCACTTTTTTCACAACTGGAAGGGTCTAAGAAGAAGCTCAGCCTTGAGGCCACAGAGCATGTAAACGTAAAGGAAATTCCAAATTAATGCCCACGGTTTTAGAATGGAATGACCAACAATCTTAAATAGGTGTGATGGTCAGGTGTCCACATACATTTTGACACACAGTGTTAAAAACGACTTTCAGAAAGGTTCGCTCATTAATCGATTCACAATATACCATTTGCTTTTTAGTGAAGTGATTGACACTGAATGACAATGCCACAGCCGAGACATTTATAGTTTGGACAGCTCTACAAGACAGCCAGCACGGTATAGAGCAGTAATTATGAAGCAGGGAGAGATTTCAACTGCAGCTGTAGAGAAAGAACATGTATGACAAAACTTCCTTTAAGCCAACCTTTGGCTGTGGGTCCAGTGTGCAGGAAAGACCACACAACAGTTTAAAAACAGGAGGTTCAAAGCATAACTAAGACCTATATCCTGACAGTGGAGCTCAAGGTATTCAGATCAAAGTATCAAGAATCTAGGGCCTAATAAGTGTTTTGAAAGAGTAAACTGGCTCATATCAGTGATCTGCATTTTATCTCACTTCTTCCTGTTGCCTAACCACATGTATGTGAAAGAAAGATGTTGAGTTGCACTTATTTTCTAACAATTCCATGCTTGGCTAAAAATACAGTAATCTGTAGTAGTCTTTAAAGTTTTAAACTGTCATGACTGTAAGTAGGCTTTTCTGAATAAAACACTTCCATTAGGATACATAAATCCAGTTTTTGTTTTTGACAAAGTTTGAAGAACACAATAAGAGGAACACAAGTTTGGTTCCTGACTTCACATTATGAGACGGACACACTTAAAATCATAGAGTATTGTTTATTTGTATTTGTTTCAGTGTTCATATTTTTGAACACTTACTGCTCAGATACATGACTTTACATACAGATCCATCTCATTTACTAAGATGCTCTAAAATGTTTGCACTGTCCTTCAATAAGTAACTGTAAGCAGGAAGAAACTGATGCATCTTTTATATCTACAGCAAATCTCACTAATCTAAGGGCCGTTTGTGAGAGGCTGACAATCATGAGACGAAAACCACGCTAAAGTCATTACTTCCACAATAAAGTCATTCTCATACACGATATGCACGGATAGCTGCTCATAGTCAGCTAGGAGACTCGACAGCTGACAAATTTTGGTGGTCACTGGTGGGCTTTGTGGGCGGAGAATAAATGTGTCAAATGTTGTATGGCAGTAGAATGAGTTGTGGTGCAGCATACAGTGGAAATACAACGCTGTCCTTAGGTAAACTCTGTGCAAAGTCCCATCTCTAGCCAACCTCCACCACCATGGAAGGGTTGTGTAAGATCTTAGTCGCCCCCCTACAACACTGGAGGGTGAGTAATAACATGACGTGACAGGTGACCCCCACCCACATGGGGCACATTGAAAGAGTGGGACACGCAGGAGAGCTGGTATGTGGTTATCCATTTCACCTACAGCTCCTTTTCCTTTCTTTACTGGAATTGTCTGCTTTCCATTTCTCCCTCCCCCACCTCGTCTTTAGTACGTAGCTGCCTGGCTGTCAAAGATCACAGATGCTTCAGTGAATCTGTCAAACCACATGCATACTGTTTCCTCTTTCACAGGATATATGGTTTTATAACTTGCTTAAAACTCTTCTCCACTCCAGTGTTAGCAAACGTTTCATTTTTGTTGAGCATTATGATACAACACCACAATGTCTGGAATTTAACTGCACATACTGCCCTCTCAGTGTAACTTTGCCATTTTCCTCATGATGGCTAGAAAGAGTACTGTGTCATACTGTATTTTAGTACAGTACTGCAAAAAAGAATATTTTCAACAGTGTATTGAAATTTAAAATTGTAAAACAGGTCACTTATAAGAGTCTCCCTTTTGCTATTCGTCATGAAAACCACAATCAGTGTTCAAAAATGGGCATCTGGGTTCATCCAGTAAATCTCACACTGTTAACATCACTGTTTTGAACGTGCTACTTTGCAACTCTTTGTCTTGAAAAAAAGGCACTTATCTGATCCAACCCAATCTATGCAGTATGTAATAGCCCTGTAGAATCAAAACATTTTTAAAACTTTAAGTGGTGAAAATCAAAATGTACCTTGATCTCATAATAAAAACCCAGAAAATATGTGTGTGTACAGGTTAGAAAGTTTCAGTGGAATTGCACATCAATGCGATAGGTTTGCTTTTACCTTGAAATATAGTAGATTCTGTCAACATCCTCAGAGTGTGTCATAGAAACTGCACGTAAATGAAGGAAGGAACATTGAGTAGGACACAAAGCCAGTCCGGCAGATGGTGGGCCTTCTCATATTCAAAACAGTAACAAACAACCACCTGCTAGCTGCAGGCCATGTCTCATTAGATGGCCTCTTCCATGAAAGTGACCTCATTGTGATAAAGGAAGTAATTCCCATGTGCTGGTCTCAGGTTATTTCACTATGTTTTGCACTATGATTCATATTTAAGTAGAAGGAGTGACTCCCGGATAAGAACTTCAGGTCACTTTCTACCCTGAACCATTCAATAGATCGGAGGGATGGGCCGAGTGCCTGGGTGTAAGGCTACACCTTTCCTAAACGCTAACAAGCGACTGAACGCTGCAACCCCTCTTCCTTTATGAATGGATTTATAACTTCCTTCTGCTGAAAAGAGACTTCGAGTTGTGTTTTTACAGTTGATATTCATGAGATTAGTGATGAGAGATGGGATTCCCTGTTGGGGTGGCTTTTTAAGGGAGTGTTCTTCACAATAGAACAAAAACATTCCGAATTAAAAACAGCCAAAATACAACAAGATGGTTATTTATGACTGTCTAATAAAAGAGATACGACATCTCTTATTAATGTTTGGAGATTTCTTGCACTCAAACTATCACTGCTATACTCATTTTCATGCACACTTCAGTCTAGGACATAAACAACCAAACAGAACATGTCGCTGTGCAGAAGCAACAAATGTGGATGGTGCCAAACTGTTATTCCAGCTATGAGCACAAATCCCAACGCAGCCCTTCCCTTCTCAAACATCAGCAAGCCATCTGTTAGTCAGCTCCTTTGAACACACTCTTAGGGACTATCTATTAGGCATGCACTGTGGATGCTTTCAAACAACAAACACTCCACTTGTGGTGTAACCATTGTTTGTAATCCCATGATTGTTTATCATATTACTTACCTTCCAAGTTCCTGTCCGATTTCATAAAAGTCTTCCACTTTCTGTTGCTTGAAAACAGCCATACCCAGTGTCCTCATTGAGGATGATTGTGTTTTGTTAAAAGTTGAACACGTAAACTGTCAGCAGGTCCAGTGGGTACCCTCAGGGCAGCACACACAAGTCCAGGGGTGCTGTGAAAAGACATGCAATTATACATGTGTGTGTGTGTGTGTGTGTGTGTGTGTGTGTGTGTGTTTCCTGGCACATTTCTGGAACACTGATCACGGTAGACATCCTCATAAAATAGTACATGTTCCAGCATGCTGCTTGCATTCCACATTAGAGATAGTAAATCTGAGGTATTCCTTAAGCATCCCTCAATATTTTTTTAGCAAATATATTGGCCTTTAGGGGCATAAAATACGTTAAAAGCAAATAAAAATTGTTGCTGCTTAATCTGTCACATCTTGGCCTAAAGAAATACAGTTTTACAATCCAGCACTAACACTGTTCTCGACCACAGAGTGGTAGCACGGATTTGTCTCGAAATAAAAACACAACAAAAAGGAGTTACACCAGTCTGGGGCACTAAGCAGGATAAGTTATCAGGATCACTGAAAGCAATCAGGGCCGTCTAAGGAGCTCTAAAAGGCGAGACACTCACTCATACACATGACAAAAAAACTGAATTTAGCTGCAGAAAAGTAAATTAAGGTCTTTAGAAAAGTGAGGGTGAAAAGAGTTACAGAATTACAGAAGTTATACCTGTTTGATCTTGAAGGAAGAACACACAAATCTTATTTGTGAGGGTCTCTCACTTCCCCATATATGGCAATTAAATGTAACTACTACATACGAATTCAAAAATGTCTTCAGATTGTTGTCTGTAAGCTTTAGAGCCTGCGGCTCTAACCAGGGTTACACTTGGTCTGACAAGATATGAAGTTACAGGGAATTGATCTTAAGAGCCTATAGTTGGCAATACCGTGGTTGTCCAGGCGCCTGTGTGGCAGTGAACTGATAACCTAATGGGTGTTTACTTTTAAGGCAGTTCAACTTATGAGAAGGCACTAAACACACTTAATCTATAATATATATACATGTGTGTGTTATAAATTATAAATTATTAAGCACAGATACATATGTATATACATACACATAACACACACACACACACACACACACACACACATATAAACCTAGTTG
>JBBIGA010000126.1:9090807-9104731 GCA_037576975.1 Alestes dentex
AGAAGAAAGTGAGTCATGGATGCTAAGTCTGGAGCTAGGAGGTTTGAAGAGTAATACAGTTTATTACCCTCTGGGATTGTCTACATCCAACTTAAACTGAAGCCTAATTTTGTTAGCTAAACAATTCATATATAACATCAATACTATTAGTGGAGTGAAAGGGTGCCCAACGTGAGAATAGTATTTTGGATGGCACCCCTGATGAAGCCAGACTGCACTCTTGGGGACCACGGCACCCCATCTGAAAAATGCTGGCTTGCTTGGAGGAGTTCCCTTATGTGAGAGTTAATAATTATCATCCACCAAAACATGCAGTAAAGCTCTACTATTGTTACTACAGAAAGACTAGGGAAAGAGTCATGACCGGTCTATTAGTCAAGATTGATGTGGCAAGTCTGCTGATTATTGATCCATCATCGTGGGGGAGCTGGTGGCTTAGTGGTTATGGAGTTGCCCCTGCAACCAGAAGGTCATGGGTTCAAATCCCAGCACTGACTGCTAGTGGCACCACTGAAGTACCGTCCCCACACGCTGCTCCCCAGGGGTCCCTCATTGGTGGCAGCCCCCTGCTTCACTTGGTGAATGGATAAAATGTAGAGAAAGAATTTCACATTGTTCCCACTGTGTGCCGTGACTATAAGGGGCTACTTCACTTTATTACAAATTTGTCTTAATTTTATAACTTGACTGAATAAATACTTATTAGCTCATTAAATGTATATATCTGAAACTCAAATGTGAATTTTCTTTGTCCCATGTCCATGGCCTTGTGTGTGTGTCTCCTCATGGTGGTGTGGGTTTCCTCCAGAGACTCTGGTTTCTCCCACAGGCCAAAGACATGCGTGTCAGGTGAATTGGGGTTTCTAAATTGACCTTCGGTCTGTGCTGTGTGAGATTGGTGTGTGTGTGTGTGTGTGTGTGTGTGCCCTACACTAGTGAGGTTTAAGCGGTTACAGAAAGTGAGGGAGTGGGTTGGTCTTTGTATCTGTCCGTGTTCCCAGAAAAAGTAAAATAATGGTACAATTCAGTAACTTGGTAAGTGATAATGTACTGCCACCCGCAGGAGAGAAGGGGCACTGGAGATCATAACCAGGTGGAAACTCAAAGTTACAGTGTTATAATGTATTTTTCTCTATAACGGCCAACATCATGAACACTGCATCCCATCTAATTCCAATACAGGTGGCTTGGCAACAACAATCAAGAAGCCAGGAAGGAACTACAGTTAAGCCTTATGCATTGTTTTCCACAATACTAGGCTTCTCCAGATTTCCTGCCAAACACTGGAAGGTTTTGTGGACCCTTTTCACTCTGGTTCCTTTCTCTAATGAGATTCACATCTTCACCTTGACCAGCAAAAGTGAAACCAGTGTGCTGTATGCAAAGGCAATTTATTGGACAATCACGCCAAAAGTAAAAAGTAAAATGACTGGTGATTACAGTTTGAACACGTACAAAGGTTTGGTAACATTGGACATATTGCATGATTTCCAAATGACTTAACATAAAAAACCCAGAAAGCCTTTACATTTATGTATACAGACCTGTGCAACGCAAAGCATTGGTGAGCAAACTTTGACATGCTAGCTTATTCATTTAAAACAAAGAAAAAGCGGGCCCAACAATAAAACATTCCCGTTAAATAATAAGGTCTGAATGTAATTTATATATGGAAATATGCAAAATCAGAATGGCATTTTACATCTGCAACTACTACCACTTAAATGGAAGTCCTTACTAAAAAGAAAAAAAAAAAAATGGAGGGAAGTTTGTATCACAATGCTGATCACAAGCAAGCTGATGAAGGTTAGAACAAAATGAAGATATTCTACACTGAAGAGACCAGCTCTCAATTCACAGTATTGTATTATTCGTCAATTAAAGGGATGTGTAAAACATGAATATACAGAAAGCAACGTTTAGTAATGAAGGTTTCTGACATAAACATGACAAAATGAATGCTGAAATCCGTATTGAAGCCACCCTGCTGTAAACACGGCACACATAAAAGTCGACTGGGACAGAAAACATGTGAATATGTCAGGAACAAAAAAGCATTTTAACAGCAAATTAAATCTGCTCAAAGAAGATAATATTCAATGTTTAACTGCACCCAGCACTATTTAAGTGCAATAAGCTGCTAAACACTATGTCCCTCATCAATGGGCCCTTGAAAATCCAATTCCACTTTTAGGTTCACCAAAGCACTAGAAGCGACAACTGAGAGCAAGTAACATGCATATTAAAAGAAACGATGCACTTAATCAAAGTTAGATTATTAAGAAAATCATACAATACTGCTCCCTGCTGAGGAAGGTGGTAAAAAAACATATTATTCAATGAGTAAATGTACCAAATGTAGGACAGCACATATTCGCATACATTTCAGAACCTGCATACATAGAAAAATACACAGAAACTTGTATTTAATGTTGCTATAAAACTGCTATAAACTGTGAATACACATTCATAGCACAACATTGAAACTCAAGGCAACCACTATTTATTATCGAAACTGTCCTGAAAAACAGCCATGCCAGGCTGTCACACTGATAACACACACGGCACCGACAGCACTGGATATATATGGTAGAATCCTGACAACTTAGAATTCAAACTGGTCTAAATGTAGCTGATTACTGACAAAGGAATGTCACTCAAGCAGAAAATAAGCAGCCTGGTCTGACAGACTGCATGATGCGCATTGTCCAAGAACAGTTATCCAGCAGCTAAGAGTCATCTCATGACTGCAGACAGGAATGTGCACGGAATGTGCATTTTGCTTACCTAAAGCAAAATTTCTTCTTAAATAGTTTGTCCCTAATTCAAAGTGATTTAAGTGCCTCATAAGACATGGAAAACAGACAGACAGAAGTACAAAGAATTTCATTGTTGCATGAATAAAACCTGAAATCTTGCACATTTCACCAGTACAAAAATGACTGATATAAAATAAACACACAGTTACAACTGGAACACTGCATTAAAGAGTAAACACGTGACAGTATATGTGGGGTTTTTTTTTTTCATAAACACAAGTGTTTGCAATGAACCATGTGTGTTGACTAAAATAAATGTACGTTGCTGGTGTACCAGAACTGTTTGTGAAAGTACCTGACTATTAATTCTTCATCAGTCAACACCACCTAGCACAAACACACATCATTCACAAGCTAACTAATACACTGACATGGATGAAAATACTGATTTGTGAGAGAAACGTAAAAAAAAACATAGAACATAAAACAACATATCACTGACAGCTGAAGAAAAAAAATGCATAAAGGAAAAAAAAAAAAAAATTACATGAACGCTGACAAACTTAAATGGCTGCTCTTTGTCCCTTGGTCCCAGCAAGCCACTCTGTTCAGACGCAGAGGAGAGAACCCTCCGTCAGAACACTTACTATATAAACCTTGGCTGCTCAGCTGTATAGGTCCAGTCAATGATTGGTGCTCATTTAGTTGTCCTCCTCATCATCACTGATAAGCACACGTGGGGTAGTGTCTCTCTCCCGTAAGAATGTCTGTCGAATGGCCTCCAACTCCGTGAGCTCCAGTCGAACTTTCTCCAGGTGGAAGGTGCGACGATTCTGGATCTGCCTCAGGGGAAAGGGGTTCATGTCCACGAAGGCCATGTTCATCAGCTTTCTGAAAGAAAAATACCCACAGAAATCTGAACTCTGAAATACTAATTATTAATATATATTGTAATTAACTGTAATTATTAATTCATTATTATATACAATTATTAATGTCTGCACACCTACAATCATAGGGGTGCAAACATTAAAGGTAAAAAAAAAAAAAAAAAAAAAAGATTATCATTCAACACAGTAGGACAGTTTAGAAATACTGTAAATAGTGCTGACAGTGTAGCCTACTGTTCCTTTAACACTTTCAAATGTCTATTTTTATCTAGTGATGTGTAGTTCTGGTACACAAGTGTAACATCCTTAAAATAAACACATCTTTACCTTGCATCCAGGATTGTACGTGTGAAGTACCGAAGATATTTAAAAATGCCCATGGCGTCCTGCAACTTCAGAAACTCTTCTTCTTTGCACTTGAAGAGCGCAAGAGCAAAGCGGAATATGATCTGTAGAAGAAATGAAAAACAAGTTGGAAAACCAGCTACCTCGTACC
Organism: Alestes dentex; assembly: GCA_037576975.1. Classification (NCBI taxonomy): domain Eukaryota; kingdom Metazoa; phylum Chordata; class Actinopteri; order Characiformes; family Alestidae; genus Alestes; species Alestes dentex. The sequence continues at coordinate 9,094,953 of JBBIGA010000126.1, forward strand.
ATCCCCCAAAATATGCAGCGTCACACTGAAAAAAAAATGTGTCAATGGCAAACAAACGACTGAAAAATTCCAATAAGAGGCGTGTCTAAACTCTTTTTAGTTTTTAGAAGTTTAAGGTGTGCTCAGCGGTTGCAGGCAGCCTTACAGACCACTGACCACTAATCATGGTTTAGTCATGAAGACAACTTCCCTTTTCAACTGCTGAACACAAAGGCATTGAGAATAATATATTCACATAATCGTAGAAGGCCCACCATAAGATGCAAAACTCCTGGGTAAACCTCACAAAGATAAAAACCAGATTAAAAGTTTGCTGAAGTACATTAAACCTATAGAATACTGGGACAAAGTCTTATGTACAGATTAAATGATGATTAACTTGTACCAGGATGGCAGAGAGAGAAAAGTGGGATGAAAAAGTGACATTCACTTAATCTGTATAACAATATGTAGCTAGTGTATTAATGAAATGTCCATCTGTGTAATAATGTGCTGTTAGTTGACTTTAGTAAACGATTTGGCCACCAACAACAGTGGCAGAATGAAATTCTGAAATGTGCAGAAGCACCTCGACTAATTTGATTCAGCCAAAACTCACTTTATAACTCAAAATCCATTGCTAAATCAACTATGTTTTAGAGTTAGAAAGTGAGTTCCTGACTGGTCCATTCAGCCTGCCAAATAAACTACTGTTCAAATTCTATAGACACAATGCATGAGTATATTTGCTATCAGTCTTAAGACACCGTTTTTTTTCACTAAATTTAAACTGTGTCTAGAGGCCATTAAAACTCTTAAAACCAGAGTTGTTACATCTGGCATACATTAGAAACCGGCAAGGCACTAGTCCTTCTTGCTTTTTACAAACACATATTTTTGGAGAAATATTTCTATAACAGTTCTTGGTCACTGAATTTGGGGCACACTAATGAGTTTTCCTTTTTATTGAATATTATCATTATTTTCTTATTTTATTGTATTTTCTTATAAAGCCAGCTGTCACTATGATCAGAAGCCCAAGCAAAGTACAAGCACACAGTAAGCATAAATGACTACACATGCATTATGCACAAACCTCAACAACCACTTCTTCACTTGAGAGCAGCTCTTCAGCTTCCTCAAAAGTAATACTGTCATTGCTCTTCAAAACTACACAGGATACTTGGTGAGATTTTCATTCTTACCTTCGGTCCCTCATAGAGAAAGGAATCCCAAATCTTGAAGAGGATGTCGCTGACCACACTGTCCACAAAAACCACCAGGAACCAGTTGAAGGTGATGAGGGAGGTGTCTACCTTATACTGCTCGAAATGAGCATGAAGCCTGGGCAGCTTCTCTAACATCAAGTCCTTAAACACGCGCTGATCCACCTGTAGACACAAAACGACTGTACTGTATCACAGTCTTACACAGGAACCTTCCAGCCACGTGGACCAGGACTTGAATGAGAACAGTGCAACATGACAATCCACACTTTAACACGCTTTTTGGGTTTTACGTTTCATTTTTTACTAATAAAATGTAATTATTTAAATACATTATTAATGGGAAGAAATGACATCCAATACAAACACAAAGCTAGCAAATGTAGTGAGACTTTGGATAAGCATGATTTGTGTGACTAGCAAAGACAAAAGCAGGCACAAGAGTTAGTGAGGCTGGGCATTTTCCTCCAGGATCAATAAAGCTTTCTGATTCTAGTATATACAAAATTAGAACATTATTATATACATAATATATAGATGATAAACATCATACCACCCCCCCCCACACACACACACACCCCTATTTCACAAATTATGTTTCTTTTATGTGGATTGCATTCTAGGGAACTTGCTTCTACTCCTATTTTTACTCTGTTATTTTAATCTTGCTGCTACAGATTTATAGAGAACTCATAGTCACATGCTAATGGCTCGCATTCTATGTGGCTCACACTACAGTCCGGGGAGCTGATTTTACTCCCAGAAGCAAAAACAGGAAAAGCAAGGGGGCGAGCATGCTTTTAATAGTACCTGTGAGCCAAGCAGTGTCTTGGTATAATAGTCTCGTGGCATGAAAACCTCCACAATGGTGATGAGACACCAGAAAGCTTCTTCCTGCTCCAGATAGAGAAGAGCTATGGCTGCTAACCTAAAGAGATTTTAAATCCAAACAATAACAAGAGTAATGCAGAACAAAATAAATAAGCAAAAAATGGATATCCAGGAGAACTATTAAGCCTATTTAGATAAATAGGACTAGCATATTTAGTGTCATTTTATTTATTTGCAACCAAACTGAAAAATTTATAACAGAACTACATCTACTCAACAAGAAACCTACACAAGTACATACATGGCTTACAATACGTCACTATCATTTTATTTTACATGAAATTCAGCAGTTGCACTTACAAAATCCGAAAAGTTAGGAGTGTTAAGATCAACATCTCACATCTCTGAATAGTCCTGTTTAAAGTGAGTTACCTGTTGAGGCCCTGACAATAGCCGATGTCTGGGTTCCTCCAGGAGAAAGCTAGCAACACATTCCTGAGTTTCTGGATGCCTTCAGCTGAAGGGGAGGCATAGTGCTTGTTATTTGGTAATGTGCGCAGCAGATCCAGCTCTATTTGCTTAGAGGCTGGGTTGGGCTTGTCCCTTGCCATGCACAGCAGGTTCTCATAATAGTCTGCTGGCTGGCTCTCTCGGATCTTCTTCACATGGAAACTGACACACCAGCTCCAGACTTTAGAGCGATGTATGTGGGGCACACCACTGCGTATTAGAGATTTTAGCTCCGGAGAGCGGACCATTTCCCTGTTCATGGTGCCTGCAAGGTAGTTTTCCCACTTCACTCCCACTGACACCTCCTGGTCAGTCAGCGAGAGAGACCGGAGTTCCAGAGCTCGCACTTTGGCTACCAGCTTCTCCTCCTCATCGTCCTCCTCTGGGACTGTTTTGAAGCCATACACATCGTACTCACTAAGAAAGAGAACAGAAAGAATATTTTTTAAAAATCAGCACTGATCTAAGCGGTAGGGTTAGGCTTAGAGTGCTATGGCGAAAAAACAAGAGTGTAATTACAGAAGGTGTGAAATCAAAGTGTGAGATCAAACTGTGAAATCAAGACTGCACGTACAGTGAGGGAAAGAAGTATTTGATCCCATGCTGAGTTTGTACGTTTGCCCTGTGACAAAGAAATAACCAGTCTATAATTGTAATGGTAGGTTCAGTGTAGCTGTGAGTGATAGAACAACAAAACACCCTCAAAAACCCAGAGCACAAAAAGGTTGATGTGCATTGTAATGTGTGAAATAGGTATATGATCCCTTTGCAAAAGGTCAAACGTTTCTTGTAGTTGGCAACCAGGTTTGCACAGGAGGGATTTTGTCCCACTCCTCTTTGCAGATCCTTTCCAAATCAGTAAGGTTTTGAGGCAACTCGAACCTTCAGCTCCCTCCACAGTTTCTCTAAGGGATTAAGGTCTGGAGACTGGCTAGGCCACTCCAGGACCTTAACGTGCTTCTTCTTGAGCTACTCCTTTGGTGCCTTGGCCGTGTGTTGTGGGTCATTGTTATGCAGGAACACCAAAATCATTTTCAATGCCCTGGCGGAGGGAAGATGGTGCTCACCCAAGATTTGACAGTACATGGTCCCGTCCATCGTACCTTCGATGCAGTGAAGGTGTCCTGTCCCCTTAGCAGAGAAACACCTCCAAAGCATAATGTGTCCACCTTCATGTTTGACAGCGGGGATGGTGTTCTTGGGGTCATAGGCAGCATTCCTCTTCCTCCAAACACGGCGAGTTCAATTGATGCCAAATAGATCAATTTTGGTGTCATCTGACCACAACACTTTCACCCAGTTCTCCTCTGGATCATTCAGATGTTCATAGGCAAACTGCAGACAGGCCTTCACATGTGCTGTCTTGAGCAGGGGTACCTTGCGGGCGCTGCAAGATTTCAGTCCTTCACGGCGTAGTGTGAAGCAATTGTTTTCTTGGCGACTATGGTCCCATCTGCCCTGAGATCACTGACAAGTTCCCCCAGTGTAGTTCTGGGCTGCTTCGCCACCGTTCTAATGATCATTGCAACTCCACGAGGTGAGATCTTGCATGGAGCCTCGGACTGAGGGAGACTGACTGTTATTTTGTGTTTCTTCCACTTGCGAATTATCATGCCAACTGTTGTCACCTTCTCGCCAAGCTGCTTGGTGACAGTCTTGTAGCTCAGTCCAGCCTTGTGTAGGTCTACAGTCTTGTCCCTGAAATCCTTGGGCAGCTCTTTGGTCTTGGCCATGGTGGCTAGTTTGGAATCTGATTGAGTGATTGCTTCTCTGGACAGGTGTCTTTTATACAGGTACTGGAACAAGCTGGGGTGAGGGCGCTTCTAAACTCAGCTTGTTACCTGCATACAGTGACGACACCTGAGAGCCTGAAATCTTGCTGGTTGATAGGGGATCATATACTTATTGCACACATTACAATGCACATTAATCTGACTTTTGTGCACAGAGGGTTTTTTTTGTTATTCTGTCTCAATAAACTCCCATTTACAATTATAGACTGGTAATTTCTTTGTCAGAGGGCAAACGTATGAACTCAGCATGGGATCAAATACTTCTTTCCCTCACTGTATTAGTAATGCGGAATAACATTACCACTAAACGGTGCTTGTGTGAAACCTACAGAAAAAATACATGGTTGCAGTTCCCCTGAAGAGCCTCAGCTACAACAAGAATCAACAAGCTATTTGAACAAGAGGGCTACAGTCACAGAGGAGTTGGAACTAATGACTGAAACAAATATATGCTGTATAGATTCATTTTAGATGGTTCAGGTCAACATGTAGCACACCTAATAACGTTAGCCACGGATATCACATGATTTTTATTTTTGGAAAACTAATGATACTATATTATTAGACTGTTCTGATGGGGTTTTTTTGGCCACTCAAGTCATGGCAAAATGTACCGATTAAAAAAAACAAACAAACAAACAAACAAAAAAAAAACAACTTTATTTGAGCAAATAAGATTGACTGCTTAGCTGCTACACTCAGAAAACAGACAGCATGGTAAAAAGACTTTTAGACAGCTATCTTGATAGAGTGTTATTTTTGAAGCCAGAAAAGGAGTGTCATACCTCACAGGGTGGGGTTTGAAAACAGTGTGTTCCTGCTGGTCAGAGCTCTCCACCTGCAGGGCATCTTCCAGCAGTCTGGAAATGACCTCTCGCGCTGGACCTTGCTCAGATGAACAAACTGGAGTCTTCATCTCCTGCAGCAGCACCAGGTACTTACTCTCCACCTGGCAGAGCTTGGCCTCCAGAGCAGTATACTGCACAGACACACAGAACAGAAATGTTCAGGAAGAGAAACAGAAAGCTGGAGACACACAAACCCAGACAGATACACACATTTGCACTCACACACATTTTTTTTTCCTCTCTTACCTTGGCTTCCAGGGACATCTCTCTAGTTTCAGCATTCCTCCGCAGGACCGTCAATTCTAGGATTTCTTTGTTCAGGAAATTATTTTGTGACTTGTATCCCTGGAGGACGTCCTGAAACAGTGCAATCCCCCAGAGCATTAACATCAGGTCATGTGCAAACTAAACTAACCCCCCCCATCCTTTCCAGCAAATATCACTACATAATCACAATCAAAGCCTTTTAAGTCTCTCTGTTCCTGCAGTGCCCACTTCAAGATACTAGGTTAAGGATTCAATATTCTCAATATTTTGAATAAAATTGAAGAAAAACTATGCACATATTCATTTAAAGCATAATCTGTTAATGACAACAGAGCTGGGAGGCAGGAGGAATGTGGTGTATGACATGCGTCTGTCCTGGACTGTAATGAACTGCAAAGAATACAACTGCATCAGATAACTTAAGAGACCTTATTATCCACAGTGCACACTGGCACTCTTGTGCCTATGCGAACAGTTTGCGGATCGCTGGACTCGGAGTGATGCTATGCAAATCTAGATCCCATGCAGTCTGGCAGCTGACAGAATCATTGCAACAACACACTCTGTACTCAGTCTGACTCTGTGTCTAGGACTGTAATGTTCTGGGCTCAATGTACAAAGTAATTACAACTGATTTTGCCAAGACCTTTGATGCTGCAGATCACACAACAGCAGTACTTTGACCTTGGACTGAGGCTGGGTCTGATCACACAGTCAGAAAGTGTGCTCCCAGGGACTGACTAGCAATCTCTCTAGCAGTACCAAATGAGTTTCTTTGGCAGCTCTACTAAAGCCTGTTGTCTTCCGAGCACTGACTGACAGTATAGATCACTGGGAGTATGCGTATGACATGGCTACACTACAATGTTCAACAGATCCTGAATGGTTTTGATTTCTGGGTAGAGGAGCATGAATGAAACTTGACCCAAAGAAATGTCATGTTTTAAAAGTCACCCAAGTGAGGCAGCTACTAAATCTGCTGACTCCACTTTGACTAGAACCTCTTGGAAGTCGGCGACACAGTTGACGTCCTGGAGGACACCATCCATGGTAATTTGCAATGGGACAGTCAGGCATGACCTGAGCCAAAAGAAAGCCTAAAATCATATTTGGTCAGAGGCACTCAGGGTACTAAGAGAGTCTGCCCTCTAGGACTGTGCACCCTATAAGAAAGACACATTCAACTGTAGCAGCTTTCTGGCAAAGCTAAGACAAAGTCCAGCTTCAGGCTACACCTCCCTTCACAGGTCATGAGACAAAGAATAATGCAAACTGGCCATGTAATGTGTCAAACTGAGAGATAAGGGAGATCACAAGCCCCCCTATCTATATAGACTACTAGGGGACAGCAAACTTTCAGTTTAGCTGCAGTATTTAATTTTTGTTTAGCCTACATAGTAGGTTTATTGATAATTGTCTTCATGAACATATATAACTGTACCCACAATTAAAAGCATGACTACACGACTAAAACTACATGGATTACAAGTTATCTGTGGACGCATGTTTACTTTCTTACACTACAGTGTTTCCCCTACTATAGAAAATCACAGGCATTTAACTCAATAATCTTGATAGCCTGCCCACTAATCAACAATGCATCATTTTTTTTAGCAAACAGAAAGGTGACAGTGTCATTACAATAGTGACAGTAATTTGCAGTGGTAATTTGTTTGTTTTTTGTGCAGTGCTCATCTTTGTATTTGTATCATTTAGCTGCCAAAATGTGTCAAGAAATCATTTTAGACAAATAACCACACCTCTTTCCCTGCTTGCAATAAGCACCTGTATTAATCAATTAAGCATTTTATAATGAACACACCTGGCAAGCAGCACAGGAGCAGTTATTTCGGCACAAAGCACAATCTTACACTTGCTAGACTATGAAGCAGCAGATAAAGAATAAAAATAAAAAAGTTTTTTAAAAAAAATCAATCTGCAGTCAAGGCCCATAATTAAAACAGCATATCGGCTCCTACATGCAGAACAGTTTTCTGTGGGAAACACTCTACACTTATACACTACCAGTCAAACGTTTTTTCACACTACAGATTTTTACCACTTATCCATTTATTTGTATTCTTGTTAAGCACTGGAAAGTTGTTGGGTGAACAGCTACAAACGAAAATGTATCAAATAAAACAAGTTTCCTTTATAACATGGAAAGAATATGTCACGACTGAACATGGATAATAAAGAACATGTATGCAAATGTAGAAAACCTCAGTGTGAGCAAAAACTTTTGACTGGTGGTGTATGTCCATATAAAAACACAATAATCTATACCAGTATTTCTCTCCACATTCTCGTATAGAAAGATCTCATTACCCTCAGGTTGGCCAGCTCATGCTGTTCTCTGGCCGTAGGGGAGCTGCACTCTGCTGGTTCAGCGTTACCCGCTGGGTTCTGCTGGGACAGCTTCATAATGACCTCGTCTTTGGCCTGGATGGTCTCCATCAGCATGCCTAACTGATCGTTAATTTCCCCCACTTTAACCTTCAGGCCCTTCAGCTCCTGCTGCAGGCTCTCCTTCTCAAGGGCCAGCCTCTCCATGTGGCTGCATAAAGACTGGATCTGCCCATCTCGCTCCACCAAGGCTGTGTCCACATCCATCCCCTCCAGTCCAGGGTTGCCCGTTGACCAACACTTGCACTGAGAGGTCCGCACCGTCTGCTGGAGGAGCCGGACCAGCTCCTAGTGGAAGTGAAAGAACGGCTTCTGAGAAGTCTAAGCAGAGTAATGCAGTCACACTCCACTCCACACCAAATGAGCTTATAGAGAAAATCTTTTTAAAATCTGTTCTGTGTGCTTATTGATCAGGCTCCTGAGTCCAAGAGTTCGAGAAAACACACTTTCAGTAAGGAGACTGCTGACCCGTTCACAGTTAATGCCATTTCTCAGTGGCTACTGTGTAAGATTGGATGAAACTATCAGCTACTTATTTGGAAAGATAACCACTTCGATTAGAAGGGTCAAGGACCACAACTCAACGACCGCCATTAGATGTTGCTAGTTAATGACATGTCATTTGCTATTCCACTGAAACATGTTTGGAGAAAAAAAAAAATTATGCTGCCCTCACCCTGTGTGGTATCTCTTTCTGAATAAAGTACCTACATGTTACAGTATGTCCCACGCTGTCTATACAAAGTCTGAGCTGACTTCCATCCCAAAAAGCTGATAAACACCGGTTTTAGATGAAGAGCAACTGAGAGTCTGGGCTAGCAAGAGAATAAGGAAGTGAGCAATTATGAAACACCAGCTCAAAGACTCAATGAAAACCTTCTGCTCTGTAATTGAATCTCATGTTTGATGCATGAAAACTACAATAAAACCAGACTACAGTGAAAGCCAAACTGTTTTATCCCACACTGGAAACTAGACTTGATCATCAATTAAGTGGCCCATAGAGGATTTTTGCAGGATACTTCACGGTTCACCGATTTGCTCAATATACCTTGTTTCTTTCATTTAATCCATATTTAAAATAAACATTTGTTATCCTTATCCTCTGTACTTTTTTTTTAATACTGCAGTGCACAGGGTACAATTCTCAAATGTCAAAACAGTTCATTAGAAAGCCACACAGCAAACAACACCAACACATGCACTCACTATTCCCCTTTTAAAGTTATGGTACGTTATGAACAACACGTGAGAAACAATATGCTGAAAATACAGCCCATTAATGACAACATTTTCCAATTAATGTCTAGTAGAACTAAGTGCTCTAGACAAAAACTTAATACAAATTGACTGTTAAACAAGCCTGTAGAGAGTTGAGGTTAGATGTGTGAGCTGCAATACGGGGAGTATTGCTGGTTGTTATTTTGAGAGGTTAAGTACCCTACATTACATCTGTAAGAGCCTGCATGGCAGCATTTGTAATCAGTACACAAACAGAGGAGTAAATAAATCTACGGTACCCGTTCTGTGGCTCTCTAGGCACCTGATAAACATCTGTGCTGAAACCTCAACGACAACAAAAAAGAAAACAAATAAATCGTACCACAGCAGGAGCAAAAGACTTAATCACAATTACTCACTAACACACACGCACACAACTGTTCAACTTTAGGGGCAATATTTACATTCAAAATAATGACACACTGACGATTTAATTTTAACAACAATGATACTACATGTGTGCACATATACATACACACACACATACACACACACATACATACACACACACACACACATACATACACACACACATACATACACACACACATACATACACACACACACACACATACATACACACACACATACATACACACACACACACACATACATACACACACACATACATACACACA
>JBBIGA010000126.1:9111537-9124579 GCA_037576975.1 Alestes dentex
GACATAAATAAAATAATAAATAAAAATAGAGATAAGAAATAAGTACAAGTATCTTATGTACGTCTAGTACAATTTAACATACAACTTGTACGTCTAGTACAAGTTCATTTAAAGAAAGAGAGAGAGACAGAGAGAGAGAGAGAGAGACTTAAAGGGCCCATATCCTGGAAAAATTAATTTTATGTAGGACATTAAATTTCATTTACATTAAATTTAATGTAGTACACATTTCAAAGTGCACTGTTTACTCCCCAGTCAATACTAAACTGAAGCAAAGCTGCAAGGACGGGGTGATCTGAATTTACTGTTTTGATGATGATGTGAAAACAAATGCACTTACATAGAAGCTTCTATTCAATCTATGTCACTTTAGTCCCCCCCCACCCCATCCATATGGAATACTGAATGTTTCAGGCAGGACTGCCTTATGAACTTGCACAATACAGGTCATTTACATATATCTGTCTTAAAGACATAAAAAATGTCTTATGGGTAATGACATATGCTGGAGAAGGTCATTTAATATGAAAAATTTCTATTTTGGTATATCAAACCAATATAAACACAAGTGGACCTATAGAAAAATGTGGGATGTGGGCCCTTTAACGTGAGTGTGAGTGAACATGAGAGTGTGTGGTTTGGGATTCCAAAGGGAGAAAAAGACAGAGAGGGAAAAAAAAAAAAAAAGACTGTGAAAGACGGAGAAATAGAAATTATTAACTTCATTAACCTTTCTTGACATTTGTGTGGTTAAAGGCATTGGCTGATCATTAAATATTAATCCACTTTACATAAGAACAGATGTACCTTATTGACTTCTGACTCACTCCGCATACTGGCAAGCCACAGTCTAGAAACAGTGGACTGACTGAGCACTAAGCTGAGAAAGTCCCACATGCTGCAACAGCAGCCAAACAACCCTGGAAAACACTCCTTAGTAACAGAGGGAGAGCTGAGGCAATTCCAGACCACTTTGTCACGGAGTGCCTGCACGTCAGTGATAAGATGCAGCGTATCTGTAAATCTCTATTCAGGCTCTTACCTGCATCTTTGGCCACCAGGCCTGTGTGAGGGTGGAGCACAGTCGAGGAGTACCAGCTGTCCCGGTTTCCACAAGCACGTGTGTTGCTAAACTCCCATCGCTTCTGCTGGAGCTGCTGGAGCCAGTACTGCATCACCTGTTTGTTGGGTGCCTGTAAAGTAAGACATCAGAGAGTGTTTCACCCACCATGAAAAATAGTATAAGGTCTGAGCAGTAATCTCAATCTTTCGCGAACTAATCCCACCAACAGTCAGAGTTCAACATTAACAACTGCCCAAAGTCTTGAAAACGACTTGCTTAGTCGGGTAAGCCAACAAAAGATGCTTTTGACAGTCACTTTTATATCCAAACATCCTCTCGCTGCTGAAAAATGTATCCAGCATTGAGTCCCACTGCTTTGTTTATTGGGGGATAAAATCTTCATTCTGAAATAAACTCCAGTTTCCAGGAGCTGATTTTGATAATTCCACATCAGTGCTGTTTACACACTTTGTAGGGCTTAACCCTAACAAAGCTTTTATGATACTGCCATTTATAGAAAGCATTGTTATAAAATATTCCTACCACCTCACATGTATGAGCAAACAGGCAGGTGTGCTGGACATGTGTACACAACATTTTTTTCAACAGGGATGGTTTACAATGCAATTCATAGTGCAAGTGCTTTCTGAGCATCACAGTAATAAGTGCTTTTTCTGTCACAGGACTGGTTTGCTTATATAAACATGTAAGCTACATTACTGCCTTTACATTCTAGCAGCAAAGACTTTTCTACTGTCGACATGTTGTGGCTTTCCAAAATGCAGAAGCTCGCGTTGACCAACACAGTGATTTGTCCCCGTTCTCTTAATATGTGTTAAAAGCAATATTTATAATTATTGTATGATATTTATTTATTTATTTGATATTATTATTATTGTTATTTCTTTTTATGCATCCCTCTTCTTTTTCTGTAATTCTTTGCATTATTCACAGGTCGAACCTACTAGAAGCAGTAACTGTGCCACTTCAGCACTGCTACAAACCACTACTGCACTACTTAGTATTTAATCAGTTAAGCCTTTTATACTGGCCAGCACAAACAGCGCAATGGCCACACGGCTTTCAGCTAATGTCTTGACTGTACCTGCTGTAGCCCTAGAATGGTCACATACCGTGCCTTTTGCTAATATTGGCACGCCTGGTAAACACAAGAAAAACAGGAGGTAAAAAGCATTCTTCATTCCTGATCATTCATTTCAAAAGTCCGAGCATTTAACCTGTATTTACAGGACAGTGTTTGAAAAATGTTGGCACTTCTGCTTTCAATACTTTGTGTACTTTGCAAAGATAACACTTGAGTCTTCTCTTGTAATACTCAATGTGACTGGAGCACATCAAGGGATCTGAGACCATCCCTTCATACAGAATCTCTCCAGATCCTTGCGATTCTGAGTTCCACACTTGAGGACTCTCCTTATCAGCTCATTGCACAGGTTTTCTATGGGGATTTAGAGGTATGTTTTAGATCATTGTACTGGAGGAACATCTAACCACAACCCAGGTTAGGCTGGTTTCGGTTTAGGTGGGAGGTTTTTTATTTAATAGCTGCTTGTGCTTAATGGAGTCCATGATACCACACGTTTAAACACGTTAACCAGGGCCTTAGTAAGAAAAACAGCCACACAACATTCCAGATACACCAGTTTACTTCATGAATAAGATACTTTTCTGCATGTCTAGCTTTCAGACGTCTGTGCCAAACATACCCATGGTATTACCTGCCAAAAAGCTTTTGGTCTCATTTGACAACAGATCATGGTCCCTCTGAAAGAACCAGTAACTACTGGACTGGACTTGCTTGAGTTTGTTGGTCCTTGACAGCAGACACATTCTTCTGGCAACCTTCTCAAAAACTGGTTATGAAGGTGGTGTCCGAATGTAGTTTTGGGGATTTTCTGACCACAAGACTTATGCCTGCAATTCCCCAGCTGTGATCTTTGGAGATTCGTTACAACCATTCTCTTCAGCGTGCATGGGGTCAGTTTAGACATACATCCTTTCGAGGCATAGCTTTAACATCTCCAGTTGCTTTAAACTTCTTAATTTTTTTCCCTGATAGTGGAAACAGGTATTTCTTGAAGACATTTCCTGATTTGTGCAGCCTTTGTTATCCGTCAGTGCTGTATTCACTGGTCTGTTTAGTGATGGATGACTGAGGGAACTCATCATATGTCGCCTCATATTTATACCCCAGTGAAACAGGAAGACTGATCACTCAAACAAACTTTACTACAAAATCTACGATTGGGACTATACTTCAGGTAGACTTTATAAAACATTTTAGGGTACCAGCAAATGTGGCAAACAGTTTTGAGAAAAAGACTTATTTTCAAGATCAAATTTAGGCCATTCCTTTCAACCTTTTAATCATCGTGCATCAAAGGATAGGCAACAAAGAATGCATTTTAAAGCCTGCTTTGCTTATGTTTACCAGGGGTGTAAATATTTGTGAAGGTCTGTAGGCTAGGCAGGTGATAGTCACAAAAAATAGCTTGTATCCCACCCAGTAAATCAACAATGCTACTCACGAATAAAACATTCAAGGTATACACGGAAATCATTAGAAGAACATTCACTGTAAGACTAGACAAGAAAGCTCTTGAGCAGCATATAAATAAGTATGCATTCTGCAGATTCATCACTAACTGATGCAATTCTATCTCTGATTCAGCTGCTCTCTAGTTTTGTTTTTGTTAGTAAACTTCCTCTGAACCTCTCCCCTAGTGGGGCTTTCTTCATAGAAACAAACTGACCATGAAGCTGTGAAGTACTTTTACATAGATGTTATCTGACACACAACATAGTACTGTACCGTTGTTTTTTTAAAGGAACATGGGGAGATGTGAGGCTGATTAGTGGGAACAATCATGCAGGTTTCAGTCTCAGTTCCAGTTTGAGCAACGTCTAACACATTAAGCCAACAAAACACCTGATGTGTTTCGCCACATGATTAATTCAACACTCGAGAGAGCTCAGCTGAAAGTAGTTATAAAACTAGAAAGTGCTCCCTTACATTCAGTTCGAAGGACCAACGGGACAAAGGCCTTGCATGTTTACTGAATCCAGACATGCATCATTAAAATCTCTACCAAGTCTACAGCATTAAAATGAAATGATATACCAAAAACAGATTTGTTTTTTTATATTTTAATGGATAAGGAGAGAAAGATAAGAGTCAGCTTTAAATGGCACTGACATCAGCTCATGAAGGTGTTGCCTCTAGCCTTGCCATGTGTGACAGCCAATAAAAAAAGATGGCAATGGAGAACTGTTTGTGAGGACTCAAGACTAGCATGGCAGCAGCACTGCCACATCTGCGTCTTGGAGAGTGGCTATGACCTCAACTTCTTTCATGAATCTAAGGCTGGGTCAGTGATCAAATCTGCCATAGTCATCCGGAAAACTTCTGAATGGCAGCAGAATCTGGAGGCTAAGTGCGATGGCTTCATACAAAGACTGAGCAGCACTTTAATAAAAGATTTTTGGATACTGGCCAGCCATAATTAAATATGTAGACAACCAGCTTCATTTTAATATGCCTGCATGCTTTACCGTCTGCATTTAACAAGTCATCTTAATATCTTTTACTGGTGAGCTTAAGAAGACACCACACTGTTTTAAATCAATGGTATTGAACCATTGGGAAACTCAAGAGGCCCCAGTTCTACAACAATAAACAGGATACATCTGCTCCATTTACAAGCTTGTTTATAGCAAGATTATAGCAAGAAGTCATTATGTTGGATGACATGATGTGCAAAACGTAACTGACTGCTGTCTGCTACATTGCAGACTTCCAGCATGACTGACTGAACTGCTGCCAGATGTAGTCCCTTCCAAAAGAAAGCGGAAAAGTCCACCTGCTTTAACACAGCCAGAGGAACTAAAGTGTGAGTTAGAAATTGAATCCAGTGTGTAGGATGAGGGCAAATGAACTGAAAAGACCAAAAAGCACCGATCTAAAACCCTTTTCATGTGGTGAAATGAGGACAACCTGAGTGTCTGCTGTATCCCTCAAAACAGAGACCAGCTGACTAAGTGACTAAGAGATTCCTATAAGAGTGCCAAGGGCACCAGGATTTGTTAGGAACTCTCTTTTATACCTAACATAAAACCCTTGAAGTCAAGCTTTACTCAATCCAAGTATGTCCCTTAGACATGATTATAATATGCATTCTTTAAACGTGTACTCACTGTCCATCTGACACTAACACAGCACAACTTAAAGCAGTATTTCAGATTAGACTGATCTAAACATCAAGCAGTGGGTGGGCCAAGACTGCTGCCTGAGCTGGAGACAAACAAAATCACATCCAGGAACTCTTACTGGACTTTTGACAGCTCATGATTTATGCTCTACACGAACACACGTTATTTTCAGGCGTAAAAGCCTACTTCTACTGCAAGTCAGCTCTTGGAGAGAGCCTAATCTCTAAATCAGCCATGCATTCATTACAAAAACAACTTCACACAGACAGGGGAGACATGTGGCAGCCTAATGCCACAATCTAGAGAGGTTTGCTCCACTTGCCTTGAGTAGAAACTCTTTCCCAGCCGTCCGGATCTCGAACTGGCCCTCTTCTCCCTCCACGTCGTAGGTGAAAGACGCATCGGCTATTTCAATGTGCCCGAGAGGGAGCACGTCCTGAGGGGTCTTGAAATAGTACAAATAACACTTTCGAGGGTCATAGACGAACCAGCGAGTTTTGAAGCCCTTGAGGGGCCCCTTCCCGGCCAACTTGTTTAGGTAGCCGCACAGTTTCGGAGCCTGCTCCTTCGAGCTCTCGCAGTCAGCCGCATCCACAGACTTGGCCGCAAAAATGCGAGAAGTCCTTTGCGGATGGGCAGGGTTGTCATCCTCGTCCTGCATCTTTCTCGGAACTTCTGCCCGAGCGGATACACATTTCAGTTTCCATCCACATGACTACCGTCCATTCTCGTGGCTCTGCAAAGGCTCCCGGGAAATGTAGTGCGGAAAGTGCTTCCTAAACTCCAAACAGTAATATGCATATTTTACTGTTAAACGCTCTGTTTTGGTGTTTCATTTGATAATATGTGGTTTTGGACGCAGCCACAGTTTTGCACTAACTAGCTGGTCTAACACAGTACACGACATTTAATAGTATTTCAGAATCAGAACTTTTTTTTCTTTTTTTTTACTTACGTTAGACCTCACAGACAGAGATACACAGAGACTAGAACAATTTAGAATATAAAGTCGAAATAACTCCAGTAAAACTCTGCAGAACGTACTCTATAAAATACACTATGCTAATTACACAAATGCTGTGATATAAATACTAAAGATCGTTAATTTACAGTTAAGTGAATTACACAGATAATTATGTGGGTGTGTAAAAGAGAGGAGTTGTAGAGTCTGACGGCCGTATTGAGGAATGATTTTCTGTTGGGTTATGCTGGTGAGTCTGTGGCTTAAAGTACTTCTCAGTTCAGCCAAACACTGTGGTGCAGGGTGGGTATTTATACATTTGTAAGTAATACAACCACCACCAGTGGTGCTTTCACTAGTGCAGCATGCAGTGTGGCTACAGGCATGTCGTAGCTGATGTTATAGGAATATATTTATAGCTATTAAGATAAGTCTGTACATATTTGTAGCTGAGCATTTCTTTTAAAATATATCGTTATTGTATTGTAGTTAAATATGTAATATGTGTATTGGGTTACTACTCGTATTAGGGGCTATTGGGTGTACCCAGCACTATCATTTACATTTCAGACAAATGTTATAGTTTTAAAGGCAGATTAATACACTAGCGTATTTATATTGGCATTAAGATGCACTTTAAATGTTTTTTTTTAATCATTTTCTTCAAATGGGGATTTTGACAGGCATTATGTGCTGCATGTTCAAGGAGAGGAAGAAATGGTTAAACCCCCCCCCCCAAAAAAAAAAAAAAAAACCGCAAAATTAAAAATAAACATATATTCTTACAGTCTTTGTTAAACTTTTGTTCATAATACTGAGCAATATTTTGTGTGTCCCAGAATGACTTTGCACCCTGTCATAATTGTTTAACTTCTTCTTTAAGACGCCTGTCCTGACAGCATGATGTCGGAAAGTTATTTTTTTTCTTCAATGAAGTAATAACAGTTGCCACATCTACACTTGAGTCTACACTTATATTTCCTCACTTTCTTCATTGTGTGATTGTAACCGGATGTGGTCAAGCTTAACATGTCAGCCATGTCATACACTTACCAATTAAAAATGTTTTAAATATGTTAATGAAGCCATACATAATCTCTTTGAACAGTCCAGCACTTTGCTCACTAAAGGCTAATCATGCACTCATCAAACGTTTCATTTTGCTGAAAATGTCCACCCTGTCGTTTTCCACCCTGTAATGTAATGTCCCATGACAGAGACGTGTAGACATGTTACAACACTGGATGGAAATATGTGTACAAGAGAAAAAGTGTGTTGCATCTCATTTAGGAAGAACACTTGGACACGTTTTGTATGTTGGATCCTGTCATTGAAACACTTTGAACTATTCAGATGCACTCTGGTAAATTAAAATGGATACTAAGTACAGTATTACATTTTTGTACCTTTGTAACTTTAAACAATGCTGTTTGACAGAGATCTAGTAGTAACTTCATTGTCCTCAGATTTGTTTATTTAACTGAACAATTTGAAATATTAATAATCATGTTTCCTTGTCTTTCTCAGTGCTGTGTATTGATACATGCCTGTGTCATTCTAAAATTTCCAAAAGTAGTGAAAAGTTATGTAAAAAAACTTTAATACGTTAAATACATTTAATACATTAAAAAAAACTTTATTTTTACAATAGATGTGATATTTAAAAAATATTTGAATATAAGCAAGAATTATTTGTTTTAGAAAAGGACACCAATATTACTCTGTAAATACCTGTTCCATCACTGCAGTGTAATGAAATAAAATCATTTTCATATTTGTCCACAACAGGACATTTCTTTTGGTGAATTTGCAAATTCCCTGCATGTTTTAGCTCATACATGCTTTTCGAGTAGTCTGAGTCTAATCAATATAACTAACATTGAAAGAAATGGAAAATCCTTTCTTATTTTAGTTATCCACCCTCCAACGCACCCTATATTAGTAATGCCTCTTCTAAAAGGAACCAGTCATGTACAGCATTTGAAGCTTCATCTTTTCACCACCATTAGGGGGAGCAATAGAACCACAAAATATCTGCATCTTTTCTGCATTGGCAGCATCTTAGACTCATATTTACAAGTTTATATGTTAAAGAGTAGAAGGGTAATGCTAGACAGAAAAAAGGTTTCAGCTTGTAATTCCTGTTGCTTTATGGATCTGAAAGCGAATTGATTTTATGTTACAATGACATGTTTTCATGTTTTATGTTGGTATGGTAACAGCACCTCGGCTGAAAAGAAGTCCCTGCAGCGGATAGTGAGAGTCTCTCTTCCAGCCATCTCCCAACAGCATAGCGAAGGACACTTTCCACCCCTCACATGCACTGTTCTCTCTCCCTCCATCTGACAGACGGTTCCACAGTATCTGAGCTGTAACTGCCAGACACCTGCAAGAGCTTCTTCCCCCGAGCAGCATGGGCCCTTGACTCACTGCCGCCAGGACTGTTACACTCAACAACACAAAACCGCTTCTGCAGACACAAAGAACACAAAATACTACAGACTGAATTTTAACACAAAATGCTAATATATCGTATATTTGTACATTTGCCCAAACATTTGCCGCATGCCAAATTTGCACCTGCTACAACTGTATGTCAACAGTTTCCCGACCAGAACTTGAACCCTGGTATTTTAAATACCAGCAACAAATTTCACTTTACGATTACTGCACCCTCGCGCTTTGTATCGTCCCTGTCCTGTTTTAAAAACTTAGTTAGATTCATATTTATGTGTATATCTCTTGCCCCATTTTTGTATTTTTGGAATTTTGACCATGCAGGGCCTGTGTGGAACGGCATTTTAATACACTGTATACTGAGTATAATGTTGTACTGACAATAAACAAAATCTTGAAATTGAATCTTATAAAAATGTATTTCAACTGATGGTATGTTTCATATGAGTAACTACTGACCAATGTAATGTTAAATTAACATGCTCCTTAAAATGGAGAATGAGTTTCTTGGGAAAAAATACAATTCATACAGGTGTGGCAAGTGTTTTTAGCCATACTCTTTTTAGCAGTAGTGAAAATTAGGTAGTGTAGGCCCTGCTTGACACTTGGTCTTTTTTTACTTTTGTTTATGTTGATGTATCAGTAGATGGAATGGAATATATGGCAGAATATAAATGATAAGAAAAGAGTCTTTGACCTTTGTCCCAGGTGATCAGTTAAACTGTGTCTTTCCAGCATGTCTCAAGCTTCAACGTCAGTCTCTGGTTGCCATAGCTGTTGCAGCAGCTGTTTTTGTGAGAGATGAGACGGTTAGGAGGGAAACACTTTGGTTTCCTGTGCCGCAGCAGCGTCTTTGTGAAGCTAATGAAAGTGACATCTGTTTGATGTTGCTGACGCAATTGAAATTAATATTTGTCCTCATAAAGAAATATTTCAGTAAACTACGCATTAAATATGTTCATGGTTAGACAAATATGGAAGCCACAGTCAGGCCTAAGAATTTTCTTATTCCTAAGAAACATGGAAATAAACCATGCAGAGTTGCATCAAAAAAACAATACATTCAGTGTCAGCATTTTAGCATGTTGAACTGTAGTTTTTTTTTTTCCCTGTCCTCATTCTCTCAGCTTTTGTTGCTGGACTGTTTGCACCCAGTTGTCTCAGGTATAATATTGTCCCGTGCAGGGCCACTGACACAAAGCAACATTGCCCTGACATTCTCTCGTGTCCCTTCTGACATGTGACCTTTCAAAAATGTCAGGCTGTTCAGATCTCCCCCCACGGCAGGCCTATCTCATATGCAAGACTCTTCGCAGTTAACACCTCCTGTCTAGCACTAATCTTTGGCATCTGTGAGAATGGAAATTAAGCAGCGCTGACTTCATTTGCACTCAATTTGGTGCCACTAATTAAAATCTAAACTCCACAGTTAAAATGAAAGCCATTGTCATAAAGAACAAAAATGAAAGAACACAACATCAGTGATATCATACTGTACAGGGATTATTATGTTTATTATGACATAAGTTTTTCTGGTTAGACCTTAGACATTACAGTACTCTGATTCAGCGAGCTGGTTCTTTTTGTGCTTCAGATAATCCCCGTGACCACCCCGAATCGGCAACGCTGATGAATTTCACTCCTGCACAGCAAAAGGCATTAACATAATATAACGTCTGACTCATATACAGTCCTCCTGTACTTCACAGTTTAGTCCCGTTCAAAATATGATTAAACAACCCATTGACTTTGTCCAATGAGAACCATGGATTTGATGCAGTGATGAGTAACTGTGACTCATCAAAGACATAACAACAACAACAAAATCCCCAGTACACCTAATCCTAGTAGGTTGGAATATAATCTACTGTAATCCCACTCTGGTGGTCTGACTTGTGGAACTGAGTCTTGAGTCTTGATACTGGAAGGCCTCTGGGTGAAACCTGTGACACATGAGCTCTGAAAAGGTTGCTGTCCCACTCACGGTGGGGAAAAGGTAGGTCAGGCCTCCGCACTGCAGCAGTTTAACCATGATGTGTGACTCCTATATTACAGTAATCACACTGATATTCTAAAAGCGAATCCGAGTTGGAATTTCAGTAGAGGAACTCAGTGAAGTGTTGGTAAAAAAATCTTTAAAAAAGTATGATGGTGTGGTGGTCATATTTCTGTGGTTAAAAGGGTCCTCCTTTGCTGTAACAAAAATCATTTTACTTTAGCGTTTTTTATTTTACCATTATTTTACCATCTGTTCAGACTAAGTCATATTGTAAATGAGGTACAGTTCTGAAGCATTGATTTCTTTAAAAAAAAAAAAACCTGTTGCTGCTGCACCAACTCTCAGTTTTCAGTGATTCCTTACTGAGGCGTAAGGTATGAACCATGTTACTGTAAATTACACACACTTTTTCTTACAGCTAGTTTGACTGCCTACAACTTCTTCATCCACTGCTGGCAACAGTCGCACTGTGATTGCGCACAAGGAGACCACATTTCTTTCCTCTGCCTGCTCAGTTCCATTTCTCTTCAGGAAATTCTAAGCTGGTGAAAACCCTTAGATCTCTGTTTGTACGCGCGTGTGTGCGTGCGTGTGTGTGTGTGCGTGTGTGTGTTCTTTTTTTTTCCTCTCCATTTGCAGTCTCAGTCACCCAGACATGAGCTGTTCACTTTACCCTTGCACAACACGTTTAATTTTCCAGGCCCCACGGAACAGTGTGTAATGTAAATGTCAGCAATGTATAACAGCCCTGTAACTGTATGTACACCTTCAGAACGCCTTTTCTTTCCTCTGAAGCAGCTGAAGAGGACTTCTACCTTCAGCATCATGACACTCAAATCATACTACATGCAACAACGCTCAACAACAGGTATGTCTCCACCGGCTTCATGTGTATTTGTGTGTGCATTTATAATAACACATACATTTACTTCTATTGTTTTATAAAGTTAATATGTTTTTTATAATTAGATGCAATTTTTCATCTTTATTTTTTCATTTATTTTTTTTATTTTGGGATGTAGCCGCCCTGTGTTGTCGATGAAAATCCACAACATCTGTTGGTGTCTATTACTGTAGAATTAAATATGTCATTGTGTTTGTGCTCAGATACTCTATGGCACAATACACAGTGCCTTGGGCAGTGTAGCTTCAAACCTCAACTCAGTTACCTCACTAGACGACAATCAATGGAGCAGAAGAGGCCTAAACCACATAGGTTCCAGTCGTGCCTGATGCTTTGCCTGAAGGTAAATATTTGTCGCCTCAAATTTACAAGTCTCAAAGATTTTTAACTGATGTTTGGCTTAGCATATCTTAAGCCCTTAAACTGCAAGGTCGACACTGCTACTTCTCATCCAGTGTAACAATATAACTTAATTGTATGGGTCATAATAGTTGTCCAAAATTTTATAGTAAATATTAAACGGTAAGTCTTAAAGTGAACTCAATAGTAAGCATATAAGTTTGTAATATCAGTATAGAGAAATACAAACGTCTGAATGCCTCATTCAGATTCAAATATGTTTAATTAGACATATTTTTTTATTAAACCCTCATATTCCCTCTTATCCTAGAAGACATGGTTTACCAAAAGAGTACAGTGTTTGTATTTGTGAGTGTGTTTGTAGAGATGCTTGCTCTTGGAATGATTTCCAAGCCATGACGCTTTCTGGGAAAGTCAAGCTGTTACAGTAACTGTTTTCATAACCCTTACTATAAGACAGGACAAACAGCAGAGATCAGTCCCATGGAATGCTAAATTTACATAGGACCGCACTTTTTTACCCCTCTGGGTGGGAATATGGGCGGCGATAGTAAAATATAACCACGTTGCTTTGACCAGCTTGGGCAAGATAAACAAGAACAATGGCTGTGTTGAGATGGCCACGGCATTTTATGACGCCAGGTGGAAAATAGGCAAATTAGGGCGACAGAGTGGATCCGCTCTGGTGCAAGTGTAACGCTGAGGGCAGGCTGAGCTCAGTTCCTGTGTTAGAGCCTCTTCTCTTTGGCTGTGTCCAGAAGCGTGTGAGGATGGAGCAGAGACGGCCCGCAGCTGACAGCCAGCTGGACAGCACAGAGAGCAAGCTGAGAGAGCTGGCCCTCAAGTGGTTCACTGAGACCCAGGCTCCTCTTATCCTCCACGAAGGAAACTTCCCCGCCTGGTTCCAGGGCTTCATCAGCAGAAAGTAAGAATCACAGAGATAACGAGTAAAAAGAAGCACACTTTTTTGTCAGTTTTGGACCGTTTCTTCTGATTAGAATTGCAGGGCTGCTGAGTTTCTGTCAATAATTTGTTAATATCAGTTCATAGTGTGCTTTACCGTGACTC
>JBBIGA010000126.1:9171965-9190517 GCA_037576975.1 Alestes dentex
TTTTGATGACTTGTTTAACTGGGATTTGCTTTGTGTGGTGTCAGCCTTACTTTAAATTGTATCTAATTGTGTCCTGCCTCTTTCTCAGATGGTGCAGGATCCCACCCATTTTGATGTGCTTGTCATGCCAAACCTTTATGGTGATATTTTGAGGTAAGCTCAAGAATTACTATCTGTCTTTCATATGAAACTTTTTAGTCTGTCACAATTTGCATCATGACAAAATAAGCGGTTACTGTAGAGAACTGTAATTCCTGGCCTGTCTAGTGTTATTCTGATGCCAGGTGCTTTTATTTCAGTGATCTTTGTGCTGGGCTAATTGGTGGGCTTGGAGTGACACCTAGTGGGAACATTGGAGCCAACGGTGTTGCCATATTTGAATCGGTATTTGGGAGATCCTTTTTTTCTGAATAGAAACTAATCACATGCCTCACTGAAGAAATGTTATATTGTCCTACAGTGTTTGTAGTGAACTAATATGAATCTTTTTAACAGGTTCATGGAACTGCACCTGACATTGCTGGCAAGGATCTAGCCAACCCGACCGCCCTGCTGCTGAGTGCTGTTATGATGCTGAGGCATATGGGACTGCATGGACATGCTAAAAAGATTGAGACTGCTTGCTTCGACACCATCAGAGACAAGAAGGTATGATGTGTAATCTTTTGACAGAGATTGTGATTAGAAGGTAGGCAACAGTGTGATTCCTGAATAGAAAATGGCTTCTCAAGTTGTAATACCAAACAATCTAATAAGGAATTTCCAATTTCTAAGTTTTACTATTTTAGCGTTACTTCATTATCTGCTTTATTGTTGGATATTGTATTTCAGTGTCATGTGCTTCCTTGTTTTAGGTTTTGACAAAAGACCTTGGTGGAAATTCAAAGTGCTCCGAGTTTACAGCGGAGATCTGCCGAAGAGTTCAGGACTTTGAGTGAGACCCGTCAGCATTTGTGTGTGTTTGGGTTACTTCCCAAAGGACACGAAAACAAAGTTGAAATCAACTTCATATCATTCTGATATCTGCGCACAATTATACTATACATGTTAAGTGTCTTTAAAAACAAAATGACTCAAAGGGTTGACTTCTTAAATGTTTATTCTTACTCTTCCTCCAAAATACACAAACATCTTGTCCTATGGTATATGTGAGGGCTTTTTTTCCGTTGAAAGATAATTACGTAACCTAAGATATTCCTTATTTATTGGCTGGAAAGATTCTCTGGTCTGATATTTCAACATATAACATTACAAATTTGTCAAATCATTGTACAAATCTTGTTCAGTGTAAAAGATGAATACATTAAAGTTACTGATATTTTGAAAATAAGTACTTGTTGGCCTTTATTTTCTAGCTATGAAGAGTGATAAACATTGTGTTTAATGGTTTAGACAGTATTAATGATGATGATTAATGAAGTGAATGTTGTCAGTGAATGGAAGGGTTTGTGAATGAGTCACCAAGCTCACCAGGAGATGGCATGATGTCATTTGAATGACACTAACTGGTGACCACTGGCTTTTACTCATTGTTACTAACATTAGCATGATTGACTAAACTATTCAGAGTGATTTGTTCCCTTATATGTTGCTGTGTGGAATACACATTCCTAAATCTGAAGCGTACTGGCAGTGCTATAATGCACAGTTCCAATGACACAAAAAACGACCTGTATCAATCATGACTACAGTTTCAACACATACCAACAACTTAACATAAACTATTTACTTGACCATTTGTTCAGGTGTAGACAGGTAATAGACTTGTTGACATACAACAATAATATTCAACAAAGTCAAAATATCGAAAAATACATTTCTGTCCTGATGGAGTCCATGGCATTACCAGCTAGAAAAAGTTCTCTTGGGTCTGTTAGAACCAGCACAAGCTCTTAGACTGGAGTAAGGAGGGATTCTTTTTTTTTTTTTTTTTTTTTTTTTCTTTTCAGTCTCTGTAGAAATTTTCTATTTCATTGTTGTACATCTTGAAGACAACTTGTCGTCGCAGTTTCATTGTTGGACCTATAAAAGTGACGAAATATCGCAAGCTCTAAACAGGCTAATCGAATCAAACTATCGGATTAAAAAATAAATAAATAGAGGATACTCACCCAGCTCTCCTCCAGGAACTGAAAAATCCTTCCCTAAGATGGTCCATTTCTGAATGCGCTGGGCATTGGAGGTGGCCTTAGTGTTTACCCGAGCAATGCCTTCCTGAATGGCCTGGTTCACCACCTTGTCTTTTCCTCCAGTTATGTCTGAAATCTTTGTTGCCCTGCTACCAAGTTGCTGACAGTATTCCACAGCCTCTGATGTGAGATCATCAGTGGGCGCCATGGTTTCAGTATTGGTGACACACTGATCAAGAGAGGACAAAAGCACAATTCATCTGAAGTTTTGGCTTATTTTCAGTTTTGTCTGAGGTGTAATGTGACTGTTAGAACAAGATCACCTTCAACGTGAGCAGCATGGACAGAAACTTTTTCTTGTCCCCTATCAGCATGGCATTGCTGATAATAGGAAGCTCCTTTTTTATGGCATCCTCTATCAGAAGTGGTGGGATATTCTCTCCACCAGCTGTAATTATTAACTCTAGATATAGAGATACATGTAAGTGGCTTTGCTTTACATTAAGAATACATGTGAAAAGAAATAGCTGGATAATCAAAACTGCAGAAATAAAAATGAATTTATAGTTGTACATAGTTAATAATGGTTATTTAATAATGAACTTATTTTACCTTTTATCCTTCCAGTGATGTAAAGGAAACCTTCCTCATCTGTTTTGCCCAAGTCTCCAGAACGTAGCCAGCCATCCTCATCAAAGGCTTCCAGTGTCTTATCCTCCATGTTGAGATACCCCATGAAGAGATCACGGCCCCAGAGGCACACCTCTCCGTTGCCTTCGGCGTCGATGTTGATTAGTTTACACTTGCAACCAGGAACCACTTTGCCACAACTAGAAGTTAAATGTTACAGTAAATGACATTAGTGGGCTCTTCATTAAATTGAGACTTTTCACACTAGATATTTACCCTGTAAGAAATTTACCTTGATAATTTGTAGGTGTTTGGACCAGACATAAAGTGAGGCCCAGTGCTCTCGCTCATCCCATAGGCCTCATATAAAGGAATGTTGAGACTAAGGAAGAACTGGACAGTATCGCTTCCGATAGGAGCTGCCCCAGAGAAGAACTTCTGGCAGCAGGAGAAGCCCAGCTCGGCACGAAGTTTCTCTAGGACCAGGGAATTCGCTAGGTTAAAGAGAAATGACTTCTCCTCATCCCTGTTCAAGAAACACAGAGACATAAACCAAATGGCTCAACAGTACCTGATAACTAGTTGAGTAAGTAACTAGTGTGAGTAATTATCTTACTTTGTGTACTTTTGATTAGCTTCCAAACTGACAGACAGGGCCCAGGTCACCAGTTTCCTTTTCAAGTATGAACAGCGTGAGATTTCATGCTTTATTTTCTCCATTATTTTTTCCCAAACACGAGGAACTCCCATATGGGACGTAGGGGCAGCCTCTCTAAGAGTATGTACCAAGCTCCCCTGGAATTGAACATCAAACAAAAATTAACAGTTTTTTTAGTAGTCAGCCCCTTAAAATAAGAAGATTCTCTTCTCTGTACCTTCAAGGCATCAGGCTGGGCAAAGTAGACCAGCTCCCCCCACTGGATTCCTGTCCATAGATCATATATTTGAGCAGCAATATGGCTGAGTGGTAGGTAGCTCACTATGGTTTCCTGTTTTATTTCAGCAGGCTGCATGTCTCCAGCCCGGCTTGCATGATGTGCTGTCCATGTGATCTACCAAAGTGCAGAATACAGAAGCTTTGCTGATCTACAAGAATTCACAAGTGAGATAACATCATTGAATATAGAATATCTATATCCATATTAGTTTATGAGAGAATGTGAATGGTTTTCCAGACAGATTAAGTTTAGATGAGTCATGGAAACGTGATTTTCTAACCAATTCTACGAAGTATACATACTCTACAGCACATGTTCTCTCAGGAGTAATGATCAAATGTGGAGAAAACACACAGCATTCTAATACTCCCTCATGGTAGGTTTCCATAGTGAAGCATCCCTAAGCCCCTGATACACATACATTGTCATGGCTGAGCATAACTCCTTTCGGCATGCCAGTGGTTCCAGATGTGTAGATAAGCACACAGCATTGGTTGGCTTTTTGGCTGCTGATGATGTCATCAAGTGTTTTGTCAGTAATGTCCTGGCCAAGACCCATAAACTCCTCCCACTGCCCAAAAACACAGTCATGGTTACTTGTAGCCACATGTGCCAGTCATTCATATGTATGTTCGGGCTGAATTGTTTTACTCACTGTGTAGAGATTGGGTAGTTTCTTCTGTAAGGATCCAGAATACTGAACGATGGCTTTCAAATGTGGCAGACGATCTTTAATCTGCGAACAAACTGACGCAACATTAGAGAAAATCTACATGTGCTCAGAAAGAGAAGGAGACACTACCTTATTACCTGTAAAATTTTATCCAACTGCTTTTGGTTTTCCACTACAATGATATTTGCTCTCGAGTCACGAGCCACATAAAGACAGGCTTCTGGTGAATTTGTGGTATAAATTCCGGTTGTTAAACCCCTGTTGGAATTAAAACAATACATAAAATATGTATGTAAACATGCAGCTTCTACAATTTAGAATTATAAGCCCCTTCTACAATTTAGAATTATGTGTGTGTCTCACCCTGCAAAGACCGCTCCTACAGCAGAAATGAACCACTCTGCTGAATTGAATCCTAAAATGGCCACACTATGGAAACGTTCCAGGCCCAACTAAAGACAACACAAAATAAATACCATGAAACATACAGATTCTCAAGACTTTTAGTGAGGTACATTGAATCTGGGATAAGGTTTTTACAGACAATAACATCAATAAAAAGCAAATTTTTTATTTTTGTTTTTTTGCATCTAGGTCACCTTCAGAAAGCTCTTGGCAGCCGTTCGACAGCGACGATAGTATTCAGAGAAAGTGATCTTTTCCCATTGTTTTTTTCTCTTGGTTGCTAAAGCAGGCAAATTGCCATATTTCTGAACTGAGTTCATAAACATCTGATGCACTGTGATGGGTTCCTGTGAACAGTGTTCATCCATTCGGAGTTGCACTGATCCACTTGCCTCTGTGGTCCAATGGGACTGAGCCGGGGCCAGAGAAGCACCCGCCAGAACCTCTTCAACACACTTTTTCTCAGCTGTGAGGAGCACAACACACTGACTATCAGCGTCAAATGCATCAACTTTTTTCAGTCATTTGAAAAAAAGAACCCATAAGAGATCGAAAGATTTATGAAACAACATTCCGTAATTTGAGTCCAGGCTATTTAATTACTGAACTTGCATTACATAGACAATTACAGAGAAAGCTGCATAACATAGACAGCAAGGGCTGCAACAGTCCACAAACTCAAAGCAGGATTACTCACTTGCCCCATTATCCTTAACTGGCTCTTTCCCCCCTTTTTTTGCAAAGTCTGTCATGAGCTCAGGAGAGGAGTGCTCCAACCTGAGTGAGAGGGGACACAGTCTGTGAGAGGAGGGAGCTCCAGCTCCAGAACTGGTGCTGTACCAGGGGATCACATGGTTCCAGTGAAGCATTGTAAGCTCACACAATGTCTGGCTTTAGCTATCAAGTGCCAAAGCCCCTGCGGCTTTGTTAGAATAAAGAGTTCACAGTATGCATGAGAACCATTCGTTCCCATTAGTTCCTTTATTCCTATATTCACCATTAAAACACACATTCAGTCAAAAAGCACACCAGACTGCCTTGGCATCCTCCCTTAAAACTTGTCTGAATGTTTAAGATCCTCCTTTCTTTTTACAGGCAGTACGACAAAACCTGGCATTTGCTCTGATTTTGGTTTCCGCTTCTCATTTTGATTCAAAGTGTGTTTCATAGACGACACAAATGCGTGCTGAAAGTTCCAGTTCTTTCAGGCTGAATAACACTGCCAAGCTCTCTTCGAACAAGAAGCAATGTCCCCTGGGTATGTTAAGTCAAGTGACTGCTATGTTTTTCTCAACAGTTCAATTTAAGAGAAATTAAGAGAAAAAAAGTAGTATGCATGTAGGCAGTTCATCCCTGGTACTTTTACACTGAAACGAATTCTAATTTTTTTTTGTAAAAAATAAACTCTTTTGCAATTACATTAATTACATTATTACATTTATCATATCATTTCCAGTGCTACCTCATGTTTCAGCAGTGAAAGAATTCTGAAGTATGACACTGCATTTCATATACATAAAATCTACTTACCTGTTTTGAACTCTTTCCTCATTACCTCTGTTGCAGGCCATTGGTCGGGATGTTCCATTGATGCTCATGCTGACTGCTGTGCTGGTGGGTGCTGCTGAGACGCCTTTGAGTTCATGGCACAATAAATAGAGGACCCCCCCCCCCCCTTCCCGAGGGGAGCATGAGGCTCCAGTGAACAGAGTCACAATTCAGTAAGACTCCAGGATGCTCCTTCACTCCTGTATCCAGATAATCACATGCACAGTGTTTGAGGGTTTAGCGTAGGGGCTACCTTAATAATATTTTCACCAAAATTCAATGATTAGTTGTTTTATTGTATCGTATGACCTCAGTCAGACTGAGGTCATGTTGCACATGTCAGTGACCTTTGGTCCACTTTTGTAGGCTACAAACAAGCTAGAGGTACATTAGATTCTCTGTTACCTTGACTGTTGATTGGCCAGATATATTCGAAAGGTCTGCTCTGTTGCTGATTGGTGGGTGTATGGAACAAAGTCCTGAAGGGTTCAAGAGGTACACTCCTTAAAAAGGTACTACACAGGATTATTTGAGCAAGACCATGTAAGAAAACCACATAACATCATGTAAAAAAAAAAACAAACATGTAATATCATGTGAAAAAGAGATTTGTGGATTTTTAACCATTTTTTAAGAGTGGTGTGCAGAGCACAAAAAAGAGCACAAAAAGCACTGAAAATATGAATGCCTACACATTGAACGATTTCCACCATTTGAAGTGTCAGCAACATCAGTTAATATTCATGCCTGTAGCTGACTGCTGTTCACATCTTTGGTGACAGAACTCAAGCTTACTGAATAAAAAAACGCCATGCTCATTTTTATAAAACAGTGACTGTACACAGTGTAAGACACACCATTGCTAAGCAATGTAACCATGAAAATGTATTCAGTGCATGTGTGGTGCATAAAAACAGAATTCAGTGTGGAGTGATGATGTGTGTGTGTCGAGTGGATGATTGGCTCAGCCAATCAGATTTTACATCATTTTTTGATAGCATCTTTGCATCGCCATGTGTTAGGAAAGGATCACACCATAGGCTTGAATCCAGTGGGGTTTATGGTATTACTGAACATGCATTTTTTCTACTTACTGTTACCCTTATGCCAGACTTAACAGGCCTGTGTAATTTGTCTGTATCAGTAGAGAAGAAAGTTGTTTTGTGTTGCATTATACTAATTTTATGGGTTTTAGCTAAGATGACAGGGCCCACAAAGAGGTTAAATTGAACTGGGGTGTGTGCATGTAAATGAATACATACACATATAATATTAGAATATATACATATAAAGATTTACAAATATAATTCAAATAAATTGTCATGTAATACATCCAGATTACATGTCTTAACGCTTTAACTAAGACCGTTCAACATCTATGGGGCATCACTAATTAAACAATATTCTTTAGCTATACTTGATGTCTGTAGCTTAACACTTCACAGCAGCATATCACAAACAGGTGTACATTTTGTGGAAGCAATAAAGTGGGCACACACATACAAAATCCATGATGAAAATTGGTTTTCATATGGTTTTGTATACAAAGTTCAGCTAATCAGTTAATCAGGTTCTTGTAGCAAGCCAGCCAAAATCACACAAAAATCATTTCATATTTATATATAAACAAACAAACTTATTACACAAATAGGCTACTGCTTTAAAACTAAAAAGGCTATTATTATTATTATAATAATAATCCCTACTATTAGGAAGTGACTCCAAAGTGGTGAATACTAAATTATTATACTGGATGATAACAAATAATCACCACAGGTCCTCTTCAAAGGGCTCATGAATCATCTAAAGGTAAAAGTAAAAATATTTCAAAGGAAACCTAAAGTGTGTGTAATAATAATCCTCTCCTGGTTGGTTTCCATAGTGAAGCATCCCTAAGCCCCTGATACACATACATTGTCATGGCTGAGCATAACTCCTTTCGGCATGCCAGTGGTTCCAGATGTGTAGATAAGCACACAGCATTGGTTGGCTTTTTGGCTGCTGATGATGTCATCAAGTGTTTTGTCAGTAATGTCCAGGTCCAGACCCATAAACTCCTCCCACTGCCCAAAAACACAGTAATGGGTCCTTATAGCCACACGTGCCAGTCATTCATATGTATGTTCGTGCTGAATTGTTTTACTCACTGTGTGGAGATTGGGTAGTTTCTTCTGTAAGGATCCAGAATACTGAACAATGGCTTTCAAATGTGGCAGGCAGTCTTTAATCTGCGAACAAAGTGATGCACCATTAGAGGAGATTTATTTGTTCTAATAAAGAGAAGGAAACATCAAAACCTGATTATCTGCATTATGTAATTATTATCTGCATTATGTAATTAAAGCAGATTATCTTCTAAGTCACCTTAAGAAGGCTCTTGGCAGCCATTGACAACCGTGGCAGTATTCAGAGAATGTGATCTTTTCCCATTGGTCTTTTTATTTGTTGTTGCGAGACTTGAAAGTCCCGTATTTCATGAATTGTGTTCATGAGCATCTGATGCGCTGTAATTCACATCCATTTAATGACGATTCCTAGATCTTTACACTGTTGCATAAGTTAGACAGCAACAACCTGATACCTGCCCAAGCATAATGTGTTGTTTTTCTCAGTTTTGTCACAAGCCTAAGAGCATGATGCATTAATGTGAAATATTACTGCTTTTCACCACAGTTTCCAACTCTATTTACTCTTTCCCATAGACCTAAATGCAATGAAATTTATTTGTCCCTCCTGAAACACTAGAAGACTGAGTTGTCTTTGTGATTGAAGCCCCTGCCACCCAGGCCCCTGCAAAAAAACCTCTTTCAAAGTCAATTAGCTCTTTTCCTCTTGTTAACTTGATCCAAAAGCAAGGCCAACTCAGCCTGCGCGGCATTTTTATACATGCCACAGAGAACAAGTAGCATATTCTTTACTTAACTGCATCAGGCACTCATACCTCTCTGCTCATTTAGCCTACTCCTTTACTGTCACCGTCACCGGGCCTTATTCTAAAACAGGTCTTTCATTGAACAGGACCATATATTCTTACACAGGGATCAAAATCGCAGGCAAGCATGGACTCCTCTGAATCTAACCTTAAGTGTAAAGGTAAAAGGGGCATTTGACACTCAATTGCTCCAGGGCGAGTGATCCTACAATTATTGTTGCAGGATCAGTCCCCCTGGAGCAACTGAGTGTTAGATGTATTGCTCAAGGACACAGTGGTAAAAAGAAGGGGGTTTGAACTTGCAACTTTGTGGTTACTCGATTCACATTCAAGTGTTTTACCCACTACCACACCTGTGTAAAGTGTCCATTTGTCATACATGAACACACCACAGCACACAGTGTGAACAACACAAAATTCTGCTCTGCATTTAACCAATTCACCAAGTGAAGCAAGGGGCAGCCAGGAACACAGCACCCATGGAGCAGTGTGTGGGGACAGTACCTTGCTCAAGGGTAGCTCAGTGGTGCCACTAGCAGTCCTGGGATTCAAACCCACAGCCTTCTGATCACAGGGGCAACTCCCTTACCACTAGGCCACCAGCTGCCCCAGTGAAATAGGTTGGGTGGTTTTCATGCTAGCTAATTGTAAATAATTCATTTCCCAAGAATTAAAAACCATGTGAAGCAATTATTTAACATAGAGCACCCAAGACAGTCAAAACAGCAAGCATCTCGTCACTAAATGTGCATTGTTACGGCATGCTGAAATTAATTTGAAGGGGGTAGATTATGTTAACTAAGCTGGCAAGTTAACATTAGCACTACTCAGATAGCTATCTTGTAAGTTTTTGTTTACTTTGGTCTTGATCACAAGCTTGATAAACTCAACAAAAACAGAAAAGAATGAAGCTATAAACAGCATCCTTGAACTATTCTGAGCCTCCGTCACCTTCCTGACTCGTTTCTTCTGAAATCTCAACTGTTTTATGATGGCATTTTCCCCCCTACAAGTTCTGTTTAAACTGCTTTCACGAATACTGTATGATTAATGTTTTTTTGTTGTTTTGTTTAGTTAATTTTCTAGCACAATGTTTTGTGTTGCATTATTTCATACAGTAAAAATGAATTCATTAAATACACTATATAAAAGTATTGGGACACCCTGTTTTTCAGCGTGTGGGCTAGGTCCCTTACTTCCAGTGAAGGGCAATCTTAAGGCCTTTAGCATACCATAAACATTCTGGATTCCAACTTTGTGGACACAGTTTGGGGAAGAACCTGTTCTATCCGAGCGTGACTGTGCCCCAGTGCACAGAGCAAGATGGTTGGATGAGTTCGGTATGGAAGAACTTGACTGGCCCTCACAGAGCCCTGACCTCAACCCCCTCCAACACGATGAACTGGAACAGAGATTACCAGTCAGGCCTTCTTGACTAACACTAGCACCTGACCTCATTAAATCCTCTACAGAATGGGCACAAATTCCCACAGAAACACTCCAAAATCTTGTGGAAAGCCTTCCAATAAGAGTGGAAGCTGTTATGGCTGCAAAGGGGGGACCAACTCCATATTAAAGTCCATGTATTTGAATGCAGTGTCATTAAAGTCCCTGTTGGTGTTACTTTTGTCCATAATGTCCGATTCTGCAGGAAGGTATGCTAAACATAAACTCATCTTATAACCAAAAATATCCGTAATATTTTGTACAATATGACTACTTATGTCACTATTGTGTGCAATAACGGATTCCAATCCACTATTTGTGTTAATTTGTAAACTATATCAGCAGAATTTTTTTCCACTTCTTTCGCTGAGCACATTTTGTATGCAGCATAGTGTACACAGTACAGTATATTTTCTGGAGAGTTTGTTTATGAATGCAATGTTATTAAAGTCCCAAATGGTGTAACGAGCGGGCGTCCCAATACTTTTGTCCAATCACAGAGTATGTGATTCCAACACGGTTAAGCATAAAGAAACAAACGAGCAGAATTGTTCTCACTTGTGTCTCCCCAGGGCTGTCAGACCCTGTGCCTGGACTCTTCTAGAGTGAGGGAGAGGCGGGACATAGAAATTTCCGGCGTCTCTGCTGCTGAAGATCCAGAAAGTTCTCCACTGCAGCAGCTTAAATACAGAGCCAGCCATCTTCCTGCTCAGCACACTAACGGTCACAACACGAGGAGACAGCCGGCTCTCTCTTACAAATTCACACTGTAAGTCTTAGTCTGAGATGAATGCCTGTTTGGTCTAATGGATAGCTTGTTTCGTAAAGCTTGGTTTGTTTATTATGATTGTATTTCTTTGTTTTCATAGCTTAAGCTATGGGCCCGGCGTTGCTATGTTACTGCACAAAACTAGCAATTTACACATTTACCTTCTCTAGTCTACACTCTTTTCCTAGTGTTTGTTGGCCAAAAGGCTAACGCGGCATGACATTATCTAGATACTATGTATATTTTGTAGCAAACCTTAACCTGTCGTTACTCCTGTTTCGTAGCCTGATATTTGCCAAACATGGTTCGAGAGACCGGCTACTACGATATTCTTGGAGTGAGCCCACAAGCCTCCTCGGATGAAATTAAGAAGGCATATAGAAAACTGGCCCTGAAATACCACCCGGATAAGAACCCGAATGAAGGCGAGAAAGTAAGTTGTCCTGTCCGGGTCTGGTTTCTGCAAGCCGGACACCTTGTGTCTAACTGACAGCGGCAGAAACGCCTGGAACTTTCTGGAATTACCTTGAGCTCTAATGTCAGTATGGGAGCGCAACGAGGAGCAGCTACAGTCAGTGGTCACAGCCAAAGACAGCACTGCTTGACGTTTATAGAATATATCACATTATTTTCTTCCTCATGATTAGCTGAGGCTCTGTGTGCATTATTAAGACAGTGGGGCTTGGGGCACTTCTGAACGAGAAAGGGTCATATTTCATGGGCTTCTAGTCACGGTTTAAACTCAGTACTTGTGCTGCTTCTCTGCCACCGTTCAAGTTTATATTTCAAAGTAATTCTGGAATTACAGTTAGCCTTAAAGTTATCTTGGGAACCAACGAGGAGCCCCTACAGTCAGTGGCCTCAACCTAGTACCACACTACCTGACGTTTGTCTAATATATCACATTATTTTCTTTCTCGTTATATGCCGATTTTGTGCTCAGAGTGTGTATTTTTAAGATAATGGGGCTTGAGTTTCTCAAATCCTGGTGAAAGAGGAAGGATCACGCTTATTTTAAGGACTTTTCTTCTAGTCACGTTTTAAACCACCGTTCACCGTTCCTCTGCTACAGTTTGAGCTCACATCTCAAGCCTATGAAGTCCTGTTCAGACCGCTTCTTGGACTGTGGCTTATGTCTCAAGTTAATTGCCACTACACTGAGTGGCCACAATCTGGTACAACACTGCCTGGCGTTGACTGAATATTTCAGATTATTTTCTTTCTCATTAAAGGCTGATTTTAGGCTCCATGTGTTGCTGAGTTGGTTTTGTTGGGCAGACGTGTGTATATTCGTAAGACAGTGGTGCTGGTGAACGAAGAATTTCAAGGACTTCTAGTCACGTTTTAAATTCTTCCTCTGCGACAGTTCATGCTTATGTCTCTAGCCTATGACGTCCTGTCAGACCGCTTCTTGTGCCTGACAGGACTTCATAGGCTTGATATATAAGCTTGAACTATGGCTAATATTTCAAGGTAATTCTGGAATCACCCTCAGCTCTGATGTTAGTTTAGTGACCAGCAATGAGCAGCTGCAGTCAGTGGCCACAACCTAGCAGCACCTGTGTTGCCAAATTGGGATTGTTGTACATAAATGTATGGATTCTTAAGACAGTGTGGCTTGGGGTTCTCAATTGCTGGTGAATGAGGAAGGGTCATGCTTATTTCAATGACTTTACCTCTAGTCACATTTTAATTTTACCTACTTTTCCTGCAGCTTACCATACATAAAATTATGTACAGAATTTAATTTGTATTGCTCTTGAGAGTATTGAAACACAGATGTTTTGTTCAAATACAACATATAGACAAACACATTGGGACATCCGAGCATTACACCAACAGGAACTTTAATGACATTGCATTCAAACACATAGATTTTAAGATGGAGTTGGTATCCCCATTGCAACGGTAACGGCTTCCGTTCTTCTTGGAAGGCTTTCCACAAGATTTTGGTCATTTGAGGGAAATTGTGCCCATTCATTCTGTAAAGCATTTTTCTTATTCTTAAGACAGCAGGGTTTGGGGTTCTCAGCTTCCAGTAAACATGGAAGGGTCAAGCTAATTTACTTCTAGTCACGTTTTAAACTTAGGTCTTGTGCTTTTATCTCTTCTACAGTTCAAGCTAATTTCTCTAGCCTATGAAGTCCTGTCGGACCCCAAGAAGCGGGACTTGTACGATCATGGAGGTGAACAAGCTATCAAAGAAGGGGGCGTAGGTGGAGGAGACTTCTCCTCTCCCATGGATGTTTTCAACATGTTCTTTGGGGGTGGTGGTGGTGGAAGAGCACAAAGAGAAAGGAGAGGTACATTTTTCCTTTTGCTCACAACTCAAAGAGACTGGTGCTAAGTTTAAGAAAAGTGTGATCAAATATAGAATTAGGCTTTCATTATGAATATTCATTATCAGCATTACCAGTGCACAGCTTGTGCTTTGATGATCATGAGCAATTGCTTGTGTTTCAGTCATTTCAGTATAGCCTAAACACAAAGGTTCTCTTCATTAATTTACATTAGGAAAGAATGTGGTCCACCAGCTTAGCGTCACACTTGAAGAAATGTACAATGGTTCAACAAGGAAACTTGGTCTTCAGAAGAATGTAATCTGTGAGAAATGCGATGGTA
Organism: Alestes dentex; assembly: GCA_037576975.1. Lineage (NCBI taxonomy): Eukaryota > Metazoa > Chordata > Actinopteri > Characiformes > Alestidae > Alestes > Alestes dentex. Next base: position 9,186,058 of record JBBIGA010000126.1, read on the forward strand.
AGTACAACGCTTATATTTGAATTCATAAATAAAGTCATAAACCCTAAATATGCCCCAAAACATGCTCCCAAAACACTTTACTTTCAATTTAAACTCAGCTTAATACATTACCTTTAAAATATAAAAGTAAACCTGTATCTATACTCTAGTGTACACTGAAACACTGTCTCCCGCAGTGCTAGAATGTAAAATACCGATGTTACCCTTATATGTACTGTACCATAATTTATGCACACGCGTTTTCTTTAATATGCGCTGTCGTTTTCTTTGGTATAAGCAGGATAAATACAGTAATAATTTAGTTCACATTAATAAAAATACAGGTCTTTAAGAAGAACAAAAGGAAAAACATGAAAACTCTCTAGAGATACACTCAAGCTAGCTCCACTGTTCTGATGCGGGAATGCTGGCCTGCGTCTGCTAGAGATGCGTCACAGGGCAGCGCCCAATCAACAGCAAGGAGAAATGAATAATGTACTCGGATGGGCTACTTTCAAACCTCCCGCCTCTGAGTACAGCGGTATTTCACCATCCCAAGGCACGCTTTCTTTATGTTCTCTCAACAGAACTAAGAAATGTATAGTACTATTTTATATGGAAATGCCACTGAATTTACTGTAACGGCAGTAAGGAAATCAGCAAACTGACAAAAAGTCTTCCCTCAGAACAAAGGCTATATTTTGTATAGACAGAGTTCTCATTTGCTCCAGGGCAGTCCTGGAGTTTCAGATTGCTCTGCTCCCCCGATGTCCTTCAGACACAGATACTTATACTATTTTCTAACATTGAGTCTATGTGAGTGACTACCTATAAATTCCAGCATATTCTTAAGAGAAGTTGCCTCAGAGGCCTTCATGTTATGGCTACAGATGATATGCGCCAGTACTGACCCAATGGCAACGACCTTGTACTAACTCAGAATATAGATAACTGTTGGAACATTTTAATTAGAAACACAAGGTACGTGCGGAATAACAAGTACACAAATCAAGTCTAGTGCCCTAACGGCCTTCAAGACTGGCCTCAGCCATTAATGATTTAAGTTACCTTGGCATGCAATGTTAATTCATCTCTTTAGATGTGACCACATGCCAGTACAGAAATTACAATGTTAACTGCCATTGTACATGAAATGTCCTAAGGATGAGACACTTCTTTCACAGGGTATGGAGGAAAGAAGGGGACTCTTGAAAAATGCTCAAACTGCAAAGGCAGAGGGGTTCAAGTCCAGGTGCAACAGATTGGACCAGGGATGATTCAACAGATACAGAGCATGTGCTCAGAATGCCAGGGACAGGGTGAGAAATTCAGTGCCAAGGACCGCTGCAAGAATTGTAATGGGCACAAAGTGGAACGCAAAAAGAAGATTCTAGAGGTCCATATTGACAAAGGTGTGTGTGCTATAGATTATAAATGTGCAATCATGTATTGTAATCTTTCACATAGCTTCACAGTTCTTCTTGAGATTACTTTGTCTCTATTTGTAACCAAAGTAAACTGTAGCTGATTAATATGACTGTGAAATTCTTAATTCTACCACAGGTATGAAAGATGGCCAGAAAATCACATTCCATGGAGAGGGTGATCAGGAGCCAGGTCTGGAACCTGGTGATGTCATTATTGTTCTAGACCAGAAGGACCACTCTGTGTACCAAAGACAGGACGACAACCTAATTATGAAGATGCGTATAAAGCTAGTTGAGGCACTCTGTGGGTTTAGAAAGACTGTACACACACTAGACAACAGAACACTCATCATCGGTACATCTCCAGGTATGTTACCTTTTCTCTTATGTAAGACTATAACTGACACACTGTGTAACAGTTGTTGACGGACTTCGCTTTTGTTCCAAGGTCAAGTTATAAAACCTGGTGATCTGAAGTGTGTTCAGAATGAGGGTATGCCGATTTACAGAGATCCATATGAGAAGGGACAGCTTATTATTCAGTTTGAGGTGAGTGTTCTGTTGGAATCTCTAAACCATTACATTATATGAAATTAAAAAGTAGATGTCTTGTTTATTTTGCTCCTTATTAGCTAAGGACTAATAGCGTGAGGTGAAGTACGCATGATGCAAGCAATGTGCATTTGTCCTTAGGTTGAATTCCCAGAAAACCACTGGCTCCCTGAGAACATGTTTCCCCAACTGGAGAAACTGCTTCCAAAAAGGGATGATATAATGTTGACTGATGAAATGGAAGAGGTGGACCTCTGTGAAGTGGACCTTGAATCTCAAAGGAGAAAATTTAGTGGAGAAGCCTATGATGAAGATGAAAGTCCGAGGAGCCATGGGGTGCAGTGCCAGACTCAGTGAATCTCATTTTCAGTGCAACTGTTTATACAGCAGCTTTTTCATAGAGTGTTGTGTTTTGTTTTATTTTTGTGGAAATTCAGTACTATAATCGTTAAGTGTAGTTTTGAAAACTGTCTTTTATTTATATTCTTGGTAAATTATCAGTTACTTATTAGCTAACTTGACACTGGCCCCCATACATTATATGAACTGGAATTTGCCTACTGAAGCCTCAAAAGTTAAAATGGAGTGGACCAGCATCTGCTTTTAACAATATTCCTCAGTTCTAGAGTACCTTAGTGAACATTTTTATGGGACTCTACTACCAAACATTGTGAACAGTATGACGAATGCATTGTTTGTGCTGCTCAAGAGGGGTAATCCAGTTTGTTTTTTCAGTAAATTAACTTTGTAGTGGTATTGTTTGTGCATGTACCTTTTTGAATGTGCATTCATATGTGTGCTTTATGTTCACCTTCATATGCCCCTTGTTTTTTCACACATGAAAAAGCTCTGAAAATACTGATGATGGGTATTTGTATGCTTTCTATGAAGGTAACACATCCCCACATGACCCGGGTATCTTTTGAACTGTGCAATTAAAGGTAATTTAAATCAACCCCAGACCGTGATAATGTTTCATTTGAACCTGGCCTAAAATGTATGCAAACAATTAAAGGAATACTTTTTCTTTAAAAAACACCAGTGGATAATGGATAAGAACTGTACTTCCAAACTAAGAACCATTCAGGAACTGTGTAGGATGTAAGTGTGGTTTCATTTTAACTGCTATAGTTTATTCCTGTGGTAATTTCTGTAATTTATACACTGTTAAACTCTGACAAATCTGAAAAAAAAAACAATTATACCAAAAGTGTTACTAGCACCAAAAATACAGCAATTCGTGACTTCAGGAAAACCAGTGATGTGGGTTGTTTTAGGGTACCTGCAGAATGCTTTTTTTTTTTTTTTTTTTTACTGAAAATGTCATACAGCAATTTTACTGCATTTGGCAATCTAATAATACAAGAATTTCCATGCAAATTAAATGTAATGGGTGATCAAATACCGTTTACGATAAGAAACGGCCTGAATGAGATCAAATAGTATCTATTTTCGCCATGTTCCACATTCTAGACAATTCTTTGACGTCATTACTGCGGTAAGTAATATTAACATTTGTTGCGCTGTACTTTTTTAAAGCAGATCAGTATTACGACCAAGACCCTTTGCCAGATATCCAACCTAGACGCCAAACTGCCAGGCTGGGAAATGCAGTTGACTTGCACAAAGCTATAGTGCACATTAATAAAATCTCCAAAAATGTCTTCGTGAGGCATTTGAAGACTTCAAAAACATATTAAAACATTTTTAAAACATAGTAAAACACTCATATAGGTGTATGAACATTCCTGCAGATTTTGAGTACAGATTTCTGACTGAAAGCATGGTCTACTGGAATTTCTGAAGCCTAAGAAAGTAAAGAATACTGTCAAAAACAGATGCAATGCCAAGACTTTAATCAGAAAAGTAGTACGGTAGAAATAATCTTCCGTTTAATCACTGCAGTCACAACACTCATTGTAATCAATGAAAAGATAAAGAAAAGGGAGCAATTTCTTTTTCAGAAGGTCCATTTTCAGTTCTTCTTATCAGTGTTGTTTTCGTCGGAAAGAACATCCTGTTGAAAATGCAAATTGCATCACGTCAGAACAAACTTCACTAAATCTAAGAATTTTATTTGGTTGCACTAAGAATGGAAAGCTCACCCTCAGTCAGCCGGGCCTTTCCTCCTGTGGGCTGGCAGAGCACTGTGGAGCACCCAACACACAACACCACTGTCTGGGCATGGCTGAAAACTGTTGTGATTTTATAGCAACCTGCAGTTCAGAAAGACGCATTATACTCCAACATTGAGCAACTTTTATTAAAGTTCTCTGTAACATTAACAGTCAACATGACAATTAAACAAAACAAATCAGAGGCTGATACCTTGAATTTTCAGGTATATAACAGAAAGTGGGAACAGTTAAGCAGCATCAGCCAATCAGAGGCAGAGATTGCATTGTGTACACAAGCGCCAGCACAGAGAGAGGAAAAAAAACAAGACTAGTCGACTTCTCTCTGGGGGCGTCCACTAATGCCCTAATACATATACAAATATAT
>JBBIGA010000126.1:9190870-9223531 GCA_037576975.1 Alestes dentex
ACTCATCCAACCATGTCTTTATGGAGCTCGCTTTGTGCACTGGGACACAGTCATGCTGGAATAGAAAAGGTTCTTCCTAAACTGTGTCCACAAAATTGGAAGCATGGCATTGTCTTCGTCTGCTGAAGCATTAAAATAAAGCCCCTCACTGGAAGTAATGGACCTAGCCCAAACTGAGTAACTCACTACATAAAGGTGGAATATGTGAATATGTGCCACAGAAAGGGAATCATGTTCTGACGTAAAATATAATGAATAGCAGAAATATTATATTGTCCTTTGAATGTACATATCATAATACAAAAAAACCCACAATTTCCAAGGCAAATGTTTACAGTAAAGTGCACAGTAAGGCAAACATTTACAGTAAAGTGCAAAAACACCACAGCACAGCATGCAGTGTGAACAATATGTTTTTTCTTCTCTATGTTTAACCCATTCACCAAGTGAAGCAGTGGACTGCCACCAACAGTACTTTGGGGACAGTACCTCACTGGTGCCACTAGCAGTCCTGGGATTAAAACCCACAACCTTCTGGTCGCAGGGGCAACTCCCCAACCACCAGACCACCAGCCGTCCCAACTGAAACTGAAGCAAGCAAAAAAGTCATCCTTGTTACAAAGCTTGAAACATTTCACTACCTACCACCAACTTTACACAATCTTTACAAACATCTAATAGACTCCCAAATCTAAAATGATTCCTATCTGTTTTCCAGATGAGGTTGTATTTGAGACATGACCCCAGAACACGTCACTTTCTTTCAAACTGTAGTATGAGACGAATAAGGTACAGCCCAGATGACTGAAGAAGTTGTTGTCATCTATACTCCTTTTCATAATCACTATTAGATTTTGATGAAAAAAAAATGCTTTATTATACAAATTTATCTTTTCACAAACAGTGTTTACCCACAAGTCAGTTACTCTTAATGGAACTTTATTCAAGTCAGTTTATTTAAAGTCAATTATTCTTGATGATTTGGGGTTTTTTTTCATTTTAGTCAGCATCTATAAGTTAGGCTTACTATTATTATTACTATTATTATTTTAAAATGTTGAATATTTGAACATTGCAAGCTTGTATTGTTGTTTGAGGGGATTTTTTATATCTGGCAACCTTGGTGACAGCCCACACTTCCTCAAACTGCGCAGGATCTGCACGCGGGGAGCCCCAGACGCAATCAAAGCTCTACTGAACATGATTCCGTATTAAAAATAAACTCATTATTAGGACGCAATTAGGACATTTCCCAGGGAAAATACGAAAGAAGCTCCTGATATTCATGTACCTTAAGTATGAGTAGACTGCTGGGCAAAAGTGGCTTTTTATTTTCATTTACAAAAGGGTAAACATCTTGAAAGAACTCACTGCGGCCTGAACTAAATGGGCTAACTTACTTTTCCCCGACATTTTCATTTAAGAGAAGACTGTCAAGTACACGTTGATGCTATTACATCTATATAATAACTCATCTGCCGTCTGGGTTCGTTTTATTAAAGAAGTGAGGTTTTTTGTTTGCTTGTTTTTGGGACTAGCTGTCTGTTGTACAATTGTTCTGATTTAATTCAGCACCCTTAATATTTTTTTCCAACTGAATAATAAAGTCAGCAGCCCCAACCTCTGCTCCTAGAATATTGTCTCTGTCACAATACTGCTTTCATTCAGATGAACTAAATGTCTTGTCCTGTTCTATTTTGCTTGCACTCTTTCCTGCTTTCTTCACACTGTTTTTGTTCTTTGTGTTGCATGATGGTTCTGAATATATTTTTTTCTGGATCATAATTATTTCTGCAAGCTTATACTTTAAAAGGGACAGTATCTTATTATTTACAAATTCGACAATTATTTTAAAATCTTTTTGGTTTAAAGAGTGGGATCATGATCTGTGATGACTCGAGCTACAGTACCACCTGCTGGACAAAACGCCCACTACATTTCCACCACCTCAGTGGGCTTCTCCCCTGCTGAATGGCCCCTTACACAGTTTCAGACATTAACAGTCCCAACACACCTGATCGAGCTCAACAGCTTATTATCAGGCCCTTCATGAGCTGGATCAGATGTGAAAGTGCAATCAAGCACTGCTGATATAGCAGTTACATGCACAGTAGCATCCTTATACAGATGGTCCAGCATTTTGTTTTATGGGGCACACTTGTTTTTTTTTACCCATTTTGTTTTATGGGGCACACTCCATTACTGCAAGACTATAGACTTTACTGCTGATAAAGGTAATGTTACATACAGTTACACACTAATTTATAATGTTTCTAGTATGAAGAGATAATGATTATATTTTTATATGTACTTCGTTGTGTTTTTGATGCTAAAAATTCAGAGGGGGCCTTACCACTTATGCTCATAAAAAAATTATAATATGACACATGAACTGATAATTTCATTTTATCTGATATTAATCTGATTTTGCTGCTTAGGATCCTACTATTATTACATATTGTCGCTGTCGGGCCGAAACCTCGTGTCAAAAACGGCTATTTTTTCAGGAGACTCAAAAAACTATGTATATTCTAAATAAATGAATACTGTGTCATCAAAATTGGTATAACTATTTTCAACACTTTTCATTGGTTAATAACTTCAAAATTTTACCCACGTGGAGACTGACCAATAGTATCGATTTATGAAAAAAAACAACAAAGACCAAAAGTGGAGTTACGAGGTTTTACGAGGTGACTCTGTTTTACAGTGTCACTGCTCTATAGAGGTAAAAGTTCATTTAAAATGTGAACTTTAAGTGTTATGGTACTTATCTAGTAAAATAATGATTCCAATAGATTACCTTATTTGACTATTCATTTCAAATAGGTTTAAGTCTCATCTCATTGTTATAGAAACTTATTGAAGCAATCCGGGCCAGAAAATGTTTATAAACTGTAATGTGTGCTAAACCTACTGGTCCTCTGCAGATACTCACTAAGCTTAAACATTATGCCTAAACATTATTCTTTCTGACAGTAACACCTTTCTGACAGTAAAATCCCCCCAAAACAGGAAGCTCAGAGTCACACATGTCCATGACCGTTGTGAGGACTGTTTGTGGGTATTTGAAGGTTAAGGCCAAGTGGGCACAACACAGCTTTCAGAATCTCAGAACTGCTGCTTCTTATTGTAGTGCTTCACACACATCACACTGCTCAGCAGAGACAAGGCCAACATGTTACACCAGCTTTCATTCAAAATGGTGCCCAGCAAAAAGAGCCTGATTTCAACTTCCCAATATCTCATGATTATAAATACAAGAAGTGTCTATCATGTAAAAAAAATTTTCTGGTCTGGAAAAAACATAGTGGGCATTTTTGGACTTCTTGTCAAACAAGCATTTTTCATTTTTGTAGAGGCCTATAGCTTCCCCCTGTCTCACCCTTGTTGCTGTTGTGCACTGATCATGAATCTTCATCCAGTTATCAGCTCCACTTGCTAAGCTCCACAGGTTAGATGTGTCTAAAAAAGTGGACAGAAAGTGAACACAGTGTTTAAAAACCTCCAGTAGCACTTCTGTGTCTGATCCACTGTGAGCAGCACACACACAAACACACTGTGTTGAGTATGATCCACCTGTCAGTTAATGTTTGCCTACTGGTGGTCCTGTGGGGGTCCTGATGATTGATAAATGGGGTACAGAGGGATCACACATGGTAGAGAGAAACAGATGAACTACAGTCTGTATTTATAAACTACAAGGTGAACTTGTTTGGTCTGTGGAGCTGAATAAATAGACAGTGTAGACATAAAGCTGGGTAACAAATGAAGTGGCTCCTTGTTGTATATTGTTATGGCAAAAAAAAAAATTGCCAACAATTTCAAAAACTCTGACAGTCTGCAGACTGTGTACAGCATGTCTCTTAGTGGCACACACTACACTAGTGGTCGTGTCACGTGCACACAGCGATTTTTCTCTGACAGTCAAACTACTGAATGTTATGCTTAGTTTGTAATATAAATGAATAAATAATGAACAAGTAACACTTGAGGTGGGTGTTAAAGCATTCAAACACTCAAACGTGCAGGGTAGGGTAAAAAAGATTTGCTTGTAAAATAGATTGGTTTAACAAATATAGACTGAACAGAGGAATGTATTTTCACCAGTTAAACAAAACAGTACACCTTCTCAACTTGTAATGGAAATGAATGGAAAAATCCCTCCATCCTCATTTTTACACAATGTAAGGGGCGTATGGCATTTCCAAATTATTTGCATACAAAAAGAAAGAACAAAAATGGAAAGGTTTTACTCCGACATCAACAGTATGTAAATGCAGTGGTTTTTCCAGACATCGGAAAAACAGTACATTCAAACAGGCTGTTTTGCAGCTTTGTTTCCATATATGAGCTGTGTAGCCTGGGGAGTAGGTGTTTACAAACTGCATCAAACTGATTATTAAAAAAAAAAAAAAAAAACAGATCAAAAACGCAGTTTTCCATTATGTGGCCTCTTTAAGGTGACGCACTCTTTCAGTACCAGACAGCTCAGATTTTCAGTGCAGGTATAGAGGTGCTTTCCTTACACAGTGAAGTCATGGGCAGACTCTCTAGGGGCATTACATCAGTGATGTCTGGGTGATTCCCACATTGACTGGTAAAGTCCAAGCTTTGGAGAGGTGAGTATGCGTGACTCAGGCATGCTTTTAAACAGGCATGGCACATTACAAATATTTGCCGGTGAGGAGGGAGATTGTTTACCATGCCTTAAACCACAACATTTTAAACAAAACAAAACAAAAACACCTGGCATGTATCCTTGAGGCATCCTGATACCTGCTTCTGGCACGTCACCCAAATCATCCTGACACCCGTCTGCTCGTGCTCCATCACGCTGGCAGGGTTGGTGACCTGATCAAAACAGCTGCCAGTCTGATGCACAGAAACACAATTGACAGTATGCACAATACACACATGAACAGAAAGCCTGTGAAAGCATGTTTTTTAAGGGTAACGGAACGCCAGTGGGTGGTCGTGGAGCATGAAGATGGGTGGGTTTTCAGAAACTACAGCGCCCAGACGCTGCACGCGCGGGGTGACGTCAGAGCTCGAGGCAGTCCGAGGCACTGTATGAACCGGTGTCAGTGGAGGAACAACGAGGACGACCAGACAGCTTTCAGGCAGCCTTCAGACAGCTGGTCAATGGCTAAAACCTACGACTATCTCTTCAAACTCTTGCTCATAGGGGACAGCGGAGTGGGAAAGACATGCCTTCTCTTCAGGTTCAGCGAGGACGCCTTTAACACCACCTTCATCTCCACAATCGGTACGAGCTCACCTCCACACACGAGCACAGACCTTACTGTGTCATCTCACCCGTCTGGTGTTTCATGCACGTTGTTGTGATTACCAGGACATATCTACGTTCAGGAAAGAACCCAGCTAATTTATTATACGACCGATGGGTATTTGAATCTGGTGTGGATTCAACATCTGGATACAGCTTGCAGGGTTTATCCTTATCATCCTCATCAGCTGTGCCTAGGCCCGCAGCTTAGAGGGAAAACATAGCATTAATCACAGACGGGGAAGAAAAGATAATGTTATTTTGGGGTATGTTACAATGACATTCCTAGTTTGCTCCTTTATGTTCTCCCAGACATACTGTGCATATTTTAAATCTCTTGCTATTGTAATGAGTTGCTATTGTATTCATGAAGATGTTAAAGAATCCATTTTGCCTCAAATAATGGAGATTCTTTACAGAGACAGCCATTCTTCTTTTGAGAAATATTTCAGATAAACAGACTTTACCTTTTTGTTATAATTGTATAAAGGGTATATTAGGTATGTTTTAGCAAGATCTAGTAGGATAATGATTTCAGTTTATCCACAATGCCACCCAATAAGGGTAACAGAGCAGTCAAATGTGTTTTGAGACCTAGTTAGAAAATATGTTTGTCTTGTTTGCACTGTTGCCTTTTAAAATGGGACTTTCAAATACGCAATAAGTCTTTTATGGTTTATACCTGTTTGTGCGGCTATGGCTTATCTTGTATATAGAGTCTATATTCGTAGCTTAAGTCATTTCCGCTTCAAGGCCTTGCAACTGATTACAGCACGTTTAAATCGTCACCATTCTCCCTGCCTTTGTTTGAGATGACGCCTTGAACTTGGGAGCTCAGGACTTCCCTGCCGCCTGGAAGAAGTTTTTCATTGTGTTTGAAAAAAAATATTTTAAGAAAAAAAGTGGCTATTTTTTTAAAAGCCGTCTTTTGTTCCTTAGTACGTGAACTTTGAGCATTGTAGAGAAAGTAACTGCAGTTTAGAGGCTTGACATTCAACAGGGATGTTTCATATACTCAGTGTTGTGCTCTTTTGAGTTAATTTGTTCGATATGTGCTATGTTTCGTTATTTCAGTCTTTCTTTCTTTGGGAAATTCAACACAATGTAAGACATTATGTTAATGACCAGGCCTTTTACACTTGTATGACAACAATGGGCTGCAGGGTTCAAGGCCAGTTATGCTGGGAAACGCTTTCTGTCCCACGGATTCAGGCCTGATCGTAAACAGAGAGCCACTCTGTTTAAAGCCACCTCTGACTCTCGTGACATTCTGCCCGTTCACGCCGCCTTTCTGCTGACAGTTCAGTAGGCAGAGGCCTGTTGGGCAGCTACTTCCTTGTGCCAGGAGGTGTCTGACCCCAGCTGTGGCCACACTGCAGGCTTCCCTAACTCCTCCAGAGTATGCGAGACATCCTCCAGCGCTTCCCGTGACTCACTGTCTGTGTGTGCAAACATATTAGTCAGAGTTTGGTTGCCATTACTAAATGCACCATTCCTTTGTAGAAGGCACCTGTGTAAGTTGAAGTTTCCAACATGAACATAATGTTTGAAATGCATGGATATGAATGGTAGTGGATGTTTTTTTTTTTTAGTTGCTTCCCTGGAGACGAGCTGCAATGCTAACAAGTAGATCTCTGTTTATCTGTGTGCTCACTCTTTCCGGTTAAAGGAAAGCAAAAGCGACAGCTACCTAGCTTACCACTTCCTTAGGACGCCTCTTGTCTTGTTTTTTTGGGTTTTTTTTTATCAACCTCAGCTCAGCTATCGGTCTTAGCTGCGTTTGTACAACCTGACTTGTTTTTTTGTTTTTTGTTTTTTAGATATTTACGCAGAGGGCCCATCATAGATTTTTAAAATAAATGTTGTAGTATGTAAGCACTGTAACATACTGGTAAACATGATCCGTAGGGTTCATATATTGAAACTAAGCTGCAAAAACCTCTTTTCCTTGTTTTCTTTGTGATGAACCAGGGAGTTATATCCACCCATTCTGTCTACAGTTGTTTATTGCCCTATTCTTTTACAATGGCATGTTTCAGGGCAGCGAGGGAGAACAGAGGTCATTTGCATATACAGTCTTAAAGACACAGTAACAAAACAGCCTCTATATGTAAAGAGCTTGAAGAACGATCATGTAAAGTTTAATTATGCCTGTTTTTATGTGTAAAACCATTTAAACATCATAAGTGGACCTTGGGGGCAAAGGGGGTAGAGTGAACGTAGGATATAGGCCTTTTAAACTTCACCTTTCTAAAAACTTCAAACACATACCTCCAAACTCATCTGGTACTCCTGCTGCTCCATCTTGCTGGCAGATCTTCTGGCTCTGATCAAGCAAACACTTTTTCTGAAGGAAGGGAGCAATGTAACTAATCGGAACAAGCCACTCATTTGATTAGAAGGACGGAACTCTTCATTTCTTTATTACTTTAAACGAGAGCAACGACTTTTCTTCCTCTCCCTGCGCAACAGCAAATCTGTATGTAACGTTTGCCTTGTCTGTTGTGTTTAAAAATTATGTCCTGCACATGAATTTGCCTCTCCATAGCTTGGACTTTGCTGGTCTTTGTGGTTTTTTTAATCAGTTTGATGTAGTATTTAGTATGATTAAGTAAATTGTAAGGTACCCTTTACTCTCCTATACATTTACACATATCTGCTTTGTCATGTTGAAGTTAGAGAGTATGTTTTATATATATATATATATATAAACAAAAAATTCAGTCAAAATTATATATAATACATAAATCCTTATAAAATGTCATATATTTAGTTTTTTATGCTAATTTTTTAAGCTGCAGTGTATGGTGTCATTGTGTCTGTTTTTCTCATTTTAGGAATTGATTTCAAAATCAGGACGGTAGAGCTGAATGGAAAGAAAATCAAACTACAGATATGGTAAGAATTTCAGAAATACGCTTTTTTCCACTCAACTTTTCAGTCAAACATTGTTGATGTCTCAAAGAATCAGTTATATCATGCTCTCCAAATCATGTCTAATTTCTTAAACTGTACAGCACAATACATCACTTCTATACTGATGTACAAGAGTTATAGGTGCTTACAGTCCAGGTCCTTAATCTTATCCACTTATCTGTACCTTGTTGTAGACTTTGTTCCCTGAGTGATTCAGTTTTATACTGCCTATAAATGAGCAGTACAGGCAACAACTGTAGCATGGAGGATACAGCATTGCTGTTAAATGGTTATTTAGTGTGTTTTTACAGGGTCAGGAAGGAGTTGTTGATCTCCCAAAATACCCCACAAGTTGCAGGAGGGAGAAGGTTTCTGAGTGATAGTGTAATAGTGTTAGGAGCCCAGCTGGTTTTTCCTGTTGGGGGGTCAGTGCTTGGATGCCCAACCCTGTCATTAAATGACTAGTGTGAAGGAAAGGACATGCACACAATGTTGCAGCGAAAAAAAGCCTGCCTGCTCTGTTTACAGGATGTGTAGATTGAGAATGGTGGGGCTGGGAAGGGTGCGTCTGTAAAACTCTGTAGAGAATTCAGGACATGGTGGGTTGCAAACTGAGGAAATGGGGTGAAGACGAATGGCCTTTCTGTCTGCTGCAGTGACGTGAAATATATGTGCTCTCTCTCCTGATTACAGGGACACAGCAGGCCAAGAGAGATTTAGGACCATCACAACAGCGTACTACAGGGGAGCCATGGTTAGTCCTCCACCCCATCACACTGCTCTGATTCATATGTATTCAAAGATACAATTTTATATAAGGTGTAAATTTACTCTCTTCCTCGCTCTGACAGGGTATTATGTTGGTGTATGATATTACTAGTGAAAAATCCTTTGAAAACATCAAGAACTGGATTCGCAATATTGAAGAGGTGAGTTTGAGGACACAATAGCAACAGGATAATGTTCTCTGAATCAGTGTTATTTATGAATGGAAGATGCATCTGTACAGAGTTTAGTAGCTGTCTGACTTGAACATGTCACGAACTCCTGCTGTTTAAATGATGAGTTACGGGGTTGACCAGGAATGTCACCAAATTATGCTGAACTTGGCCCTCCAGGACTGGAAGAGATAACTAATGCTTTACTTATGTGATTGATTCCTCCCCAGTTAGAGGTTTTATATTATTTGATGATATAATTAATCATTAATTTGATGAATCATTTCCCAATACTGGGTTTAGAATACCACTGCACTGCCAGTTTGAGTGCATTAAGCCAACCCTTTTCAAGGGCTTGTTGATTAGCTCTTGAGTCAGTTGTGTTGGGAGCAGGAAAAACACTAAATGTGCAGGGATACTTCAAGACTAGGACTGGAGGATTGGCAGTGTGCTGTTATTACTGTGCAGTATGTCTACATGGTGGTCTGTATGTGCACTTTACCATCAGTAGGTAAGTAATTAGTGCGGTATATTTATTACTGTCCCTAGCACGCTTCGTCAGACGTTGAGAGGATGATCCTCGGAAACAAGTGTGACATGAATGACAGGAGACAGGTGTCTAAGGAGAGAGGAGAAAAGGTATGGCTTCTCAGCATTGCTTACTACAAGCTGTCATAAGAAATACATAAGACAGTCCATGGACACACAATATGTGACAGTAACATTTCAATGTCTCAAGTAGGATCCTTTGCATTCCATTATATTGAATGTTTTATTACAACTTGTATTGTCTTTTAGCTGGCAATCGATTATGGGATCAAGTTTTTGGAAACTAGTGCAAAAACCAGCGTAAATGTGGAAGAGGCCTTTTTCACCCTAGCCAGAGACATTATGGCCAGACTCAACAGAAAAATGGTAAGCCATACTGTTACTTTAGAAGCTCTTATGAGCTGTCGTAGGGAACATTGAAAAGCCTACACTGTGCTGCACAACATTGTCAGCAAAGCAAAATGTCTGAATAATCCTTTCTCTTATTTCCGTTTTCTAGAACGATGGCAGTAATGGCGATGGTGGGGCACCAGTTAAGATCACAGAAAAGCGTTCAAAGAAGCACAGCTTCTTCAAGTGTACGCTGCTATAATGGTGGGATGCATACATGGACTCTATCGCTCTCACCGCAGAATCGCTCAGCTAATACGAGAGGTCATGTGATCCTCTTCCAAGAGCTGTGCGCTCAGGCTTCTATGGCACAGAAAGGCTCTTGTTTGTACAGTCCAAAAGTCAAGTGGGCAAAAAAGGATGCCTATATTGGAAATATTCAGCCGGTTTGTGGTTTCTTTGGTCCATTTTTGTTTGGGAAAGAGATAATCAAGTAGGTATGGTGTTTGGGTTTTACTGACTTGCCAGTTGATTCATTTTTTAATCAAGGAAACTATGCTATATGTTTTACAGCTATGAGACATTTGTGTTTTATGAAGCTTTTATAAGCATAGCACACATGTTTCCTAAGTATGTGCATATATGTAAATGGAACAAGTAAGTCTATACAATACGTGTCCAGATATGTTAGTGTGTTTTTGTGTGTTCCTCTGTTGCATTGCCATTCAAAGGAACTGTGTGAAAAAGGTCAGAGGACTATGGGTAAAGTCTACAGTAAGTCTAGCCATCTGTGTGTTATTAAAGGGCTGAGGGTACCCTAAATTTGATAAGGGTGTTTGACTACGATTTCTTCTTTTGAAAATGTATTTGGGATTCTCCCATGGGCACATGACCGCGTACAGCACAGACAGGAATCCTGTACGCCCCTCAGTGAGGAGACTCAAATATAGAACATGACAGGTGCAGAGCATGATTGGTGATAGTGTGCTCTACATTCTGTTCATGTGCTTATAAAGTAGCCAATCAAAACAGACATGACATATATAGCACACATTTCAGAAGAATAGTGACATTATTTATGAGTTTTTCTGATGTATTAATTTACATTCTAAAATGGGCCTTTGAGAATGAATGACAAAGTTTGCCAGTTTGTTGTGGAAGGGCAGAGGGGTGAGGCGGGGTGTAAAATATCTGAATTTGAATGTATAGGAAAGGCACTAATGCATGCTTGTATGGTTGTATGATGAGCCGTCTCTGTAATTTCCCTTTCGTGTTGGCATTCATTGCAGCAATGTATGCTGACAGAACACCTGTGCATATTGTTTTATGAAAGCTCAAAGTACATTTTGTTTACAAATGATGTAACTTATATGTAACCCCTGTACCTCTTAAAGCCAAACGCAGTATTATAGGTTTTCTGTGTTTATGTTGCGTGTTTCCAGAGTGAGTTCATGTATTACATGGCATAAGTAGTAGCATTCATTTCACCGGTGCCAGTGCCGTTAATATAGTTGAGTTTCTTAAGTAAATGTGGTTAGCTGAATTCTTTCAGTTGCTCTTAAGTGCACTGATCTTACAGAAGAGGAAATAAGATAAGCAACATGTCAGCAATAAAAAATTGTTGGGATCTTTGTTTCCTCCTGCCACTTCTCTAGTTGAGGCCTTGAAAATGCTGTCTGTACATGAGTGTTTTGATGTCTGGATCTTCAAGGCCAGTGTGACAGAAACTGGAGTGATACTCCAAAAGAACAACTGGAAGCTTAAATCTTAAAATACAGACAAATGTAGCATATTCTGACGTTCAGATGGGACCGTTGCTATGCACGTCTAATCCATATGTATCTGTTACAGTGTCCTGATTTATTGATTTGAATGAGTTTTTGTGATGTATTGCTCTCAATGTACTGCCGTCCGTCAGTTCAGCAGGAAAGTGCTTTCTTAAACAACCTACCCACTGGTAGACTAATGATTGTTTAAAAAAGAGAAAGAAATTGTAACCTATTTCAAGTGTGATTTTTATTAATTGTGATCTTTTTGTACCACATATAACCAAAGTAAAGGTTGCATCATGTTATGTTGTGTTCTAAATGAGTGCTGTTTGCTCTTCCTCCTGATCCTATAATGTCCTGCCATGCAAGAAGAGCCACATTCCCTCAATTCACCTTCCTAAACAACAGAGGGCACCCTAGTGCTGTGTAAAATCTGCCATAGCACAGTTATGTACACAGAAGAATTTTCCTTGAATGTGCATTTAGTGTCGCTTTTAAATTAAATGTATAATGTGTAAATGTGCAACAAGCTTTCCATTGTAACATTTCCATTGTAACAACAGCGTCAATTAACAGTACAAGTTCACATGATGATGGAATAGTGAAGGATTTATGAGCTTCTTATCTAATGTTTCTGGAGTGACAGTGCTGAGTTTGGAACAGGTTACACGACCAGCCAGTGAGCAAAATGTGCAGTTTTTAAGCAAAGCATGAACATTAGGGTAACTTTGAGTAAACGTAGAGTAATCTGCAAAAATTCATATAACTGAAATCCATAGAACCATACAGTAAACAAGCATTTTCTTGGCAGCATATTCAGGAAAAGTATAAGCAAAAACTATATGTTGGACATTATTGTTTTAGTTATGTTTTAGGGTAAACAACAGACTTTAGATATCCCTTACATTTACTAAATGCAAGGGATATTTTCATTTACATGTACATATTCACATTAGGTAAACATATTACTGCAAATATGTTTTAATGGTATGCAATGCTCTGAATTAGCATAGTGAGAAAGACTCAGTAACTGCATATATATTGTGTAACAGGAAGATGTATTACTGCAAGCCCTTTCACCATCTGTCGTAATTAGCAGCCTGTCTCGCCTGCTTTCGTCAGATCTACCTCATTCTTCATCTCCTCACTTGACACGTTTTCAGATGCTGTGTCAGGTTTATCAATAGAACCCGAGAGATCTCTTTCACTGCTGGACCCACGGGGCTTGTCCATGCTTTCCTGCAGGGCTTTGCGCTGTTTTTTGTTCCAGCTCTTGGATCTTCCTGGAAGGAACATTCTTTCCTCAGGAACACGAAGGTGGCAAGAATCAGGTACATCTTCGTCTATGTACACCTTCCCTTCTTCCACAGTATTCCTTTGTTCTTCATCGCTCCTTGCTGAGTCTGTGGCTCCCTCCTCTGCATTGCATTCCACGGTTAGACTGTTGTCTGGGTCAATCTCCTTTCTGACCTCTTGGTTAACCTCACCTTGTTCTTCATGTCTGTCTTCCTGGGGTCCCCCATCTGGCCATTTCTCCTCCATCTGAATGGATGGGACCACCAGTCTATGCTGACCCTCAGATTCATCTGATTCACTTTGCTGTTTACCTGGAGGGCTGACCATTGACACTTTAGGCGCTTGGCCAAAAAGGCTGGGGTGAACTTTATACTCAAAGCCAGCACTCCACCGCCTCACAGATGTGGATCCATCTGTCCCTTGTTCTGAACAGCTGGGGTCTTTGAGCCACTGCATTTTGTCGTCCCGATCCGTTGGGTCGAACAAGATTGTGCTCCTCGACTTCCGTGCTGAGGACGGTGAGGTGCTTAGCGTCTCCGATGGATAGTATCGGAATGCCTTTACCTTTTCTAAAGGGAATGAGATAGCTGCATCAAGCTTAGCCCTTTCAAATGTTATTTCTCTTTTAACTGCAGGGTTATCCTGGCAAGCTTGACCAGTTATAACAGACTGAATAGGTGTTTCTGTTTGTGCTTCTCCACCCCCATCCTCTGGTTTCACATCACAAGGTGAAATCCGGATGTCCACACCCGAGCTTGGATGGCCCTTTAATAGTGGGACCTCCACATCCAAATTCGGTCCATAATCCTTTGGAGCAAGGGTTGTGATGCTGGGTGCTTTACCCACTCTGCTCTGTTTCGCTGTGGCAAGCTGGCCTGCCTTGCTCCCCTCTCTCTCCTCAGTAGGGGGACAGTCATCCAGATAGTAGCGATATAAGCTGTATCCATCAGCACTGTTAAGGCTGCTGGTGCGAAGGAGGCAGGGTGGGCCACACACTGAAGAAGCCCCTGATCGCGTCCGATGGAGCTCAGTGTGGTCAATCCCTGCCAGCTTCTCCAAGGCATTCATCATGCGAGAGTGGATATCCTCTAACTGGGCCAGCCTGAGGTCCACCGTCTGCAGGGAAGCCTTCATGGTGTTTTCTCTCTCATTAACCTCCTCCAAGCGCATGGCCATGTTTTCCACTCTGTCCGGAAACAGACACAGACAGGGCTTTGCCAAGTTTGCAGACTCTCAGTTAAATTCATTTTAATGCAATGTAACATCAGCAGCAAACCACCACAGGAAATTATTTACATGTTGAAATATCCTGCTTGTACCTCTCAGATGTCACCCGTATCCTTTCATCATTCGAGTTCTGCTGCTCATCTTCTTTCCCTCTGAAATACTCTTCCATACACTGCTCCTCAAATTCATACAAAGCCTTCAGCTCTTCAGTGGTTAGGATAAGCTCTAAGGGAAATGTCAACAGAGGGTCAGCTGAGCACATGGGTACCTGAAAACATAATTTAGTGTTATAGATTATTTGTTTTATTAATTTATCTTTTATTCATAAGTGGGCTGGGCGCATTATTTACTTAACGCGACATATATTTTAGCGTTCATTAGTGGATTAAAAAAAAACTCCTTTTATTTTAAATGTTAGTTGCTTTTTTGTGTTTTTGTGCTTGTGGGTGCGTGCAGCACACAGCTCTATGTCTCGGCTGGCTTTCACGGGGCTCAGGTGTCCCATTACTTTTGTCTATATTGTATGGACAAAAGTATTGGGATGCCTGCTCATTACACCCACAGGGACTTTAATGACACTGTTGTGGCTGAACACGATCAAATCCTCACAGCAATGTTTCAACCATAGTGAAAAGTCTTCCCAGAAGAGAACAGCAGCAAAGAGAGGACAGATTCCCCATGATATTCCCCTAAAAACTTCTTATGATGGACAATACAAATGCCCACAAGTCAATATGCACTATATGGACAAAAGTAATGGGACACGGCCAGTGGTGCAAAAATGGGGTATGCAGTACATGCGGTGCATATGGGCGCACCGCCAGGGGGGCCCAAAACTGCAGCTTTTTAAATTTGTTTAAAAACTGGAATAACATTTATAGAGCAAATCCATGGAAAATTAGACAGGCATATGTTTTTTTGTTTTTTTTTAAAAAAGGAGCTCAGCTAGCTACTCATTGTTCTATTTTTGACTTTTTTTTAACCTGCTGTTTAAGTGTCATTATTCACTTTTATTTCATAGAGAATGCATGGATCTACTGGTTATCACCAAAGGGATGATAAAAAATGTATTTTTACTAAAAACGTATAGGCATGCAAAATTAAACCAACAGGTACTTTAGTGACACTGCATTCAGATACTTAGACTTTATTATGGAGTTGGTCCCCCTTTGCAGCTGCTATAATGCGCTGGACTCTGAGGGTAACTTGTTTTTCTATAACAAACTAGATAAAACTTGAATGCCCTGTAGTGGCAAATAGCTTTGGTTTTATATTTGACTTGATTACATTAATGTTTAAGTTGAGATTTACAAGAAATATTTGAACTGTGGCTCTGTAACTGTGTTAAAGGGAGTACTGCTGTTAAAAAGATCCTTATTTGTTTAAAGTGTTTGCAAACCAAATGTTATTGCACTTTTATTCATATAGCAGTAGTTGTAAAATAAAAGTGCGCACTACACTACTTTTAAATTAATTATTTAATTTTGCATATAACAATCATTCGCAGAAAACGTTAAACAAATTTAATCGTTGCCCAGCATTATTCATAAGTTAATGTAAATATTAATATAAACATCATTAACAAAGCTCATCATGTCTCATTCAGTTGTTTCTAAATATCATTTTTCAAGTTCTAGGACCACACCTAAGGGCCAAGTCCACAAATACAGTGAATGGATAAAGTGATTTACTACATAAATTTAAAAAGAGAGTGATCATGGGCTTTATTGCAACAATTTCTATAGGTTATAAAGTAACCATCCACAGTTCTAGTGTACTTACTTAGTCCTTTGTCCTTCTCATCCAGCTCCCCCTCCTTTTTCTTGCCACAGCGGCAGCAGACCCTTCTGAAAAGGATGTAGAGGTGGCTGAGGATGATGAGAGGGGGAGGAAGCACAGGCCTGTCATGGAAAGTCATGATCAGCTGATAGCGCTGGAACTTCCACACCTGGTTTGAGATGGACTTCACTTCAAAGAAGGTGTTACTATTAGGGGAGTAAATGTAACACATACTTCAGCACAGTTGAGCTATTTTATCGCTTAGATCTTACCTTTTATATCTACTTTATATTTTTGGCTCATCATGTAATGAAGGATTGTACTGTTCTCTATGTTTTAGTTCTGTATTAATCTGTACACTTACTTGAATACAGCGATAAGCAAATTGACAAGGAGGATGTTAGCCACCAGCAGGTAGCAGGCCATGATGGCTGGAGTGAGCCAGGCACCAGGGATGCAGGGAGGAAGTTTCTTTCCATCTTCGTCATACATATTTTCTCCACAGGGTGCTGAGGGAAGACCTTACATCTCACTCTGAAACACTAATGACAACTGTATCTTCCATACTGAAAGAGCATTCAAACTAAACTGCAATTTACTTACGATTTATTTCCATGGCATAAACTGCAAAACATTCCAGAGAGATGTATTCATGGAGACAGAAAGAAAGACAAGAACAAAACTATGCATGTTCAAAACAACCACAGTCAAAAACTCATATATTCCTCTTATAATTCTGTTGTAAATCTGTTGCTGAAGAAAGGGATGAAGGATGTATTAAGATGTTATACATGTATATAAAGTTAATATAACATTTGCATGGTACACACATAAATATGACAAATTTCCACAAACATTAGTGCACAACTTTCAGTTATTTGCTGAATTTAATAACAGCCTACAGGGACCTACAGGATGATTTAGTGGGTACAGGAACAGTGATGTACTGCATTGTTGTTTATACAGGCGTCATCACAAAAGTCATTGCAACATGACATTAAATCTAAGGCATTTTGAAATCATCTGCTGTTATCTCTTGAAACAAAATATTCTTTTTTTTTAATTTTTCAAATACATTCTGCAAATAACTAATAATTGTGCATAAAATAACATGTGTCTTAACTTAGGCATACCATACCCTGGTCAAATTACAAATTTTGTTAATTCTACACACACTGTACAAAGACCACACTCCTTTTAATCCTCTTGGCTAAATTTAACACATTTGTGAACAAAATAAAATATAAATGCCATCTGTGGCAAAGCTACCACACATCGGATATTTAATAATTTATTGTGTTCAATATGCATTATGTAACTGTAATATGTTATGGCAAATAAATAGACATTGTGCACTATGATTTCCAGAAAAATAAAACATGTTTAAGTCCATGTTTAAGTGTTTTATTTTCACTTAGAAAACAAAACGTGTAATTTGACCTGGAATGATAACACTTAAGTTATACAAATAGAAATACAGAAAACCGTAATATATGTAACGCCATGTTATTCTTCCCCTTAAAGTACTTTTAAATCAAGCACATGGGGAAATCTATCTACTTAAACCACCAACAGAGGGCTCCCAACTGCTGAGTAATCAATCACTCACTGCAAACTCATTTGACACCGACTAAATTTCATCTATACGAACCTTTATATTTAAAGATACGCACAGTGGCCGACATGAGGTCAATGAATTAACAATGTAGGAAAGACTATGTAATTATGTTCAGATCATTAAAATGTTATCGAACTGGGTATGACAGTAGGAATTTAAACATGCCAATAGGACTGAATAGATCTACCCTGGAGGCAGGAAAAAGAATCTTACTATCAATTCTAGTCTTACGGTCTATTGAATCCGCAAACACCTCTCCGTAGATCATCCAGTAGGGCATGTAGAAGATGTTTCGGGCTAGTCGCCAGGTGGGTTCCTCATCAGGGTGCAGGATGGCCTGTCTTGCTACGCCAAAACTCATCAGAACCACCAACATGATCACCACAAAGTACAGCATGTCAATCATCTGAGAGACACAAGAGTACAGAGTGTTACAGAACTCCAGTTGTTTCACACGGACACAAACACCAAAGACCTGCAAACC
Organism: Alestes dentex; assembly: GCA_037576975.1. Classification (NCBI taxonomy): domain Eukaryota; kingdom Metazoa; phylum Chordata; class Actinopteri; order Characiformes; family Alestidae; genus Alestes; species Alestes dentex. The sequence continues at coordinate 9,209,067 of JBBIGA010000126.1, forward strand.
TTTATCCACTCTTTATTTGAAAGTCTAATCACAGCTAAGGTATGACATTTAAAAATAAAATAGAGAATGGTGAGATGCTGAGGCTTGCTGGAATTATCTCTCTTAATGACACCAAACTTGCATTACATGTGATGTTTCTTACCATCTTCCCAATCATCATGACGTAGGGCCCAAGGTACTTGTTGACACCAAAAATATCCAACACACGGATGTACCAGAAGATGATGTCCACACAGTAGATAACCCTGCCATAGCCCATATACGGTTCAGGCTGCAGTCGGAGGAGAACACCCAGCAGGAATGTAGTGATGGCCACAAAGTCAGTGATGTTCCAGTACTCCTCCATCCACACGCTAATCTTCTGTTTTAGCTTACCAGGTTCCGACATCAGGATCTAACAGAGACCAGAGCAATCTTGCGTTACTGCTTGTGTGTTTACTCTAGCTTAGTTCCTTTTTATCATACATTTTCTCCAAATGTAGTTGTTTACTTCATTGCTTGTGTCATGATAGTGTTTTGTATTTTCAAAAAATAGTGAAAAATCTAATTTACACAATTTCCCAGTTGCCCCAGGTGTAGCTAGTCCACCAAAATATGATTGGAGTCCAAATTTTACTTATTTAATTTAAAACTGGAGCTACGAGGCTAATGTTGCTAACAAACACGAGAAGTCACTCAGATTTTCTCTGTAAGTACATCACAAAAACATCTTTCAATTCGGTTAGACCACAGCTCTTATTAAGCTAGCAAAGACTTATCGGTGTGTTTTAGAACACAGCATGACTTACTGAGAGCTATAAAAAATTAACAAAATTCAATCACTGCACCCTTCATTTCAGACAACTGGCTGGAGACCCCTTTGGCTACACAAGGCATGTCAAACTGGGTTCTTACTAGGCCAGAGTACTGCAGAGATTGTTTTCCTTTGACTAATGCTCTGAATTGAATTAATCAAGGCCTTGCTGATGTCTTGAGTTACGTGTGTTTACTGAGGCAGGACTCAAGTCTGCAGTGCTCTGACAAACCAGGACTGGAGTGTTACACATATAGGCTACACAGTCATTTTTATAGCTTACAGTCATCATACAATAACCTAAACCACATCCACTCCAAGTCCGTTCCACCTTGATGAAGAAATGGATGTGGTTTGAGCAAGCTGAAAATGTATTTATAGAAAAGATCTGGCTGACTCTGGTCTTCCAGTGTTTAGTGGCAATGATAGCATTGTATGTCTAGTGTTATTCTAGAAGTGAAATTTGAACTCCAAACATTTTGACTGCATCTGTGGTATACAGAAAATTGTGTACTTTTTCTCAACCGTTTCATAAGTACTCCACCTTCTTTTTACCTAGGGATTAAATCTTCAGATATTCAATATTATAGAAGTGGCCTTAATAAAATAAGTAAACTCCTGTTAAAATCATTTTTTAAATAATAACCATCTTTTAAGCAGTTTTGGTTTTTCAAATGCGTCACTGGTCTGGAGTCAACAGGTGAATATTAGCACTGATTTAATTCTAGGACAGGTAACACTCTGTCTGTTGTCCCTCTCACATCACCATAAGACCAAAAAACACAAATAAATCATTTACTCCAAATAGTAATATAATTCTTTGTGACACCACTAGGCACAATCAGAAGGTTGTGGGTTCAAATCCCAGGACTGTTAGTGGCCCCACTGAGGTACCCTTAAGTAAGGTACTGCTCCCTGAGTGCGGCGTCACTGGAAGCCCACTGCTTCACTTGGTGAATGGGTTAAATGCAGAAAATGAATGTCACGTTGTGTGCAATGTGGCCAATTTATATAGATAACAACATGGCATTACTGACACAAAAAAATAATTTTAATGCCATTCAGTAGTGCCTAATATTTTAGTTTTTAAATAATACTTTTCTTTTTTCTGAGTAATACCTCTTAAAATGTAGAGTATGTGTGTTTTAATCATTTGTACATGAAAGGCTTTGCATGATTTCACTGTTTATAGTTCCATTTAGTACACTGTGGGTCTTACCTGTCTAACTTTCTCCACGCCCAGTGTCAGTATATAAGAAATGACCACCCACTCTTGTTTTGACGGCCAGCGTTCCATCTTCACCAGAACAATGTAATTGTACAGCATAAGATATGCAAGGTAGGATATCTGCCAAAAAGACACCATGCAACTTTATTGATATAAACTCATTATCAAAACTATAATGTTAATTTGAATCTTGAAAACTATTTGAACTATATGAAACTAACAGTGTTAAACCAAAACTTGGTGAAAGGAGCGTTGTAGAACTCATAGATCTTTCTCCCAATTGGTACACGCTTTGGTTTCCTGATGCCTTCTTCTTCATCACCTTTCTTAGAGTGTGTGTCAGCGTTGGCATCCTGAAAATTTTTTTTTTGAAAATGGAAAATTTCGGCAATTTAAGCTGACTGTTTCATGCAAAGTACTGAAATGACCTCACCATAAATAATCCATATCAAAAACCATCACGTATGGGTGCATATACTTGAATGCTATTATGGTGCTCTGTATTAACATAACTGTCTTAAAAACTTTTAAGAAATGTATTATTTCAAATGAATATATTTTTGAAGGGCCAAGCAGTACAGTTACCCTGCTGGATTTGTTGTCGTCATCCTTGTCCTTGGCATCTTCAGTTTCATCAGAGGCTTGGTGTGCGTCATCACCCAGACGGAAATCCAGAAGTAGGATTGAAGGAGGAAACATAATGCCAATAATCACCTGGTCAGAAGAGATATTGGGAATTAGTTGTAAAACTAAGAGAGCAAACCAGACAGTGACCTGTGCATCTGTACCAGAAGTTAATGGCATAAACTGTCTCATTCTTACAAATTTTGTATCAGAGGAAACACATGAATGAAATCAGTGAGAGGTGTAATTCTACAGACACATTTTAAGTGTCGGTTTTAAAATGGTACAGCACCTTGAGTCCAGGGTTTTTGCCAACCCTCAAGCAGCCCATCCACATGTCCGTGAGGAGCATCTGGCTGCAGGTGTGAGCGATGAAATCTCTGTGCTTGGCAGCCACGGCTAACTTCAGGCAGGTGGACTTGCCCCAGTTCTTTAGCTCATATGTCAGCAGCTTCATGGCCACCTGCTCGTCATGTTTGTAGGCCTGGTCTAGAAGCTCATACGCCAAAGTTCCAAACTCCCTAAAGTGAACAGGACGCTGAATATGACTTTGTGAATGGCTATTATTTGGAGGTACAAGTACACCCTGAATTAACTGGGGACACAACACTATGCTTATCATGCCCTTTGAACTAGACACGTGAAATCAACGCATAATCCACAATAATGAACTTTCAGCCCACGCCACAAAAAATACATGTTTTTCCTTTTGGATATTTACTCAGGAACAGAAGGGTTAGTGGGATTGTCACTCAGTTTGCTCCAGGTTGTATACTTACTTGGAGTTGTTATCCAGATCTTGAGAAATGTCATCCACCAGCTCACTGACTGAGGACTCATGGGCCATAGCTTTGTAGAGTTTACATGCTATCAGTGCCTTAGCCATGGCTTCCTCGCCTCTTTGCCATAAGAACAGAGCCATCTTCTGCCTCCTCATTAGCACCGCCCACACAATTAGCTCATGGAATGGGTACTGGAAACGGCTGACCTCTGGGTCATCCACATCAATGTCCACCTCCTCCTCTTTTTTCTTCTTTCGCTTCTTGCCTTTTGGTCTCGGTTCGTCATCCTAGAAGAGTTAATGCTGGCTGAATGATTTTATGAAACACAGAATTTGGCAACAATGACATGCCATGACAAATTAAGAGCAAAATAGAACAAGTAGGAGTGAAATATTAGTCGTACCTCCATACCAAGAAGTTTTAGGGCCTTTGGCTGTGAATATGAAGATGTAAGACATATGTTAGACTCTTCAAAGTTAATGGCACAGACATGCAAGTAATGTAGACATCTGTTGCTCTCACCCGTTTAAGGCCATAAAGGTTGTTGTAGAGAGAGCGGAAGCTTTTCCTTGTGTAGTTACAGCGGTAGGCTCCACCCATAAGGTACTCCACCACCAGGCCTATGTCAATCAGAGTGATCTGATAGTCTGGTGGGAGGTTCCCCTAGAACATCATCATGATGTAATAAGTATTTTTTCAGAGTAATAGTATATTTTACAGTAATAGTATAGGTGCAGCCTATTGATGTGGAAGCTACTTCTTAAAAACACTGTTTCCCTCGAGTAGCATTAACTCACTTTTTTAACTTCTCGGACTACAACATTCAGTGTGTTGGCAGGTCCAAGTTTCTGAAGACAGCAACAACAAGAAGAGCAAGTGAAATGGGTCCATTTTTTGCAAACAGTGAGTGAAAAGTGGATGAATGAATAAATAATCCTGTGTTGCATTAGGGTTAGTGAATTCTTTCTGGGGATTAAAAATGTTAATTTCATAAACTATTGTGTCGCTTTTTCAGTAAGACCCAGATGAGTGACGATCAGCTTGCTCACTGTATTATATAACTCCTCCAGGCGTGGGATGGTGAGGAAGTGGTGAATGTTGACCCCATTTTCAATCAGCAGCTTGACGAAGTCTACTCTGTCCAGCACCAGGGCGTCTATCATCGCCTGCTCCAGTGAGTTCACCTGAGGACGGTGACATTGGGTAAACAAGTTCCTGCGTATTTCAGCTCCTGTATGTACCGGTGTCTAAACTCATGCTAACAATATTTTAAAGAAGTTTTCTCACAAACTTTCTGTTAAACTTCTTGTCATCTATCTCGTATTTTGCAAAATACATAAATGAATAAATATATAAATAAATAATGACTTTTCCCCAAATGGCCAGGAAATATTCATAACAAGTATGCATTTATATATAAGTAATAAGTAAATATAAGTAATATTATTATAAGTATTTGTTATAAGTATTTATTATGAAATTGTTTATTTATTTGATAATTGTAATTGTTCACATTTTAAGACCTGTTTACACATTTTGGTCCACTATACAAAATGGGGTAATGTAATGCAGTAATAATAATAATAATAATAATAATAATAATAATAATAATAACAATTACCCAGTTGAGTAATTCTAACTTTCTAGGATCCGTTTCTTCTGGAACCTCCGCCTTGGCCTTCCCCCCTTTGCCTTTCTTGCCTCTACCCTTGGACTTGCCCTGTGGGCCGGCGGCAGCACCCTTTGGCTTTTCCTTCACGGACAATGCTTTGGTGGTGGTAGCACTGGCTACTGCACTTGGAGGCTATAAAATGAAATAAGATAAACACCTACACAGGTTTCCACCCTAAATGTAGTTAATCAGCCAATACATGGTGTACAACAGTTGCTTCTTTAGTCATGGAAGTACTGCAAGTAGTAGACTTTTGGTGACATATGGGTGAAATTACCTTTTAACTACATAAACATCACAACTCAAGCACAAAATGAAAGAAGGTTTGGACACCAATCACATCTTGGCTGATATGTTTAGGGTAAATGGAAAATTGTTTACATTTGATTTTTTTTTTTGTGAACCTTCTCTTTGAGAAATGTGTGCATCCTTAAACATGGCAGGAAGCGTTTTTGCAGTTTAATAATGAATATTCACTCACTGGCAAGTTGTGTCCGTACACAAAGATTTGGTTGCGTGCTATATCCACCCTGTTCCAGGCCAGAGCCAAGCTCAGCTGGTCTGGGGCCGAGGCATTTGTGCCTGAGTGGGCACAGAACACACGCAAAGGAAAAGTAAGAGATATCCAGCAATTCTATTTGTATGCTGTATTTAGAAGCTCCTTTAGGAAGTCTGAAAAGTACCTTTTAGTAAGGCTGTTAAAATGGCCATCTCAATGTCCTGCTGTCCCTCTGCACCCATTCGAAAGACTGTAATCTGTAGTAGAAGTTTAGATAAGTACAGTATGAGCTGGTGAATCTTTTTCCCTCATGCAGTTCCCCCAGTAGATGAATGAATTAATGGATGAAATAAATATTTTCTGTTGCAATAGCTTATAAAAGAGAATTAGCTACATGTAGAGAATTTCAAGATGCTCTTTCATCCACAGCCTGCTCTTTTTATTCTCAAACAGCATATAGAAAGAGAGATCTCTTTGTTTTTTGATGACTAATATCAAATGCCATTGCCTCAGAGAAGCAGTCACATGTGCAGCAGTGTTAAATATGAGTAAATTGGTGTGGATATGTGGCACTATGCCAAAAAGTTCTAGCCCGCACCGTTAATGAGAAGCTTAACTGTTTAGTGTGACTGGACTCTCGTGGTGACAATGGCACAGTGAGTGAACTCTACCATCTCTATTCTTGGAGTAGTTTCTCAAAACAGAGGTCACCAGTCTAATCCACAAAAGGAGGAGCTGCAGGTTTTCTTTCAAATCAAGCAGAGATACACTTGATTTGACCTTTTAAATCAGTTTTCATAGAATTGATTTGTTATATGAGGTGTTGTGCTCCTGAATATCTGTGAGCCACACCAGCCTTTTGCAGAAAAGGTTAGTGACCCTTGCCTTAGACCAGAAACATCATCAAGATCTTGAAACTCTGGGGGCTTAGCCTGGGCTTGTTTTGATGGATGGTAGAAATGTAATAATTTTGTCAAAGGGGGAAGGGTGTTATCATTTTGTTGATGGAGGAGGGGGTTTATTCATTTTGGTGATGGAGTGGATGAGATGTAATAATTCTGTGGATGGGGAAGTTAGTTTCAATTTAGATTTACCAATCAAAAATACATCCGGGGATGTTTGAGATCTACGGCTATTCATAAACACATTTGGGCTGCAGCCTCTGATGCCCAGGCCTGATGGCACTCCTGCCATAATTGGTTCCCAAAATTGATTTTACCTCATAGGGACGCCCACCCAAGAACAAAATGGGCAAGAGCAAAAATGTAAGAGCAAAAATGTGGATAGTCTGAGGATCACGCACAGACAGTCCTAAAGAACCTGTCAGTTGGGTCAGCAGTCATTCACTGAAAGGTTCAATAGAGAAAGTGTGGTTCTTCTATGACATCTCCCTAAAGAACCCAATCTGGCACCTTTATTACTATGTATTCCATCACATTATAACAAATTATATAATATTTTGATGAAAATTTAGATCATAAGATGGTGGGTCAAGGGAGGCACTAGGATTTCATTACCATCACAGCTGCCTAGTTGCAATAGCTGATCTTGGCATAAAGAGTGTATAATGCCATCACATCAACAGATCTTATCTTAAAAGATATTGTGGGTATTAGTCAGTTTTAATATGACACGTTGACACACAGCACACATACAGCATTTACTAGGCCTGAGACAGACTCCGGTATTAGAGGGAGTGGAGGAGATGCTCAGGATGGATTACAGGGAGATGGAGCCCCGCTTCCATCTGTATTTGAGGGTCAGGAGGTGGATGAATGAACAGGGGGCTGGTGGTAGGAGCAGGTGGCGCTGCACTGATCCTTGTCCAGATGCATAGAACTGGAGATTATCTCCTGTAGCAAGAGGTATTAGAAACTACTTATCACATCACTTACCGTCTGCAAAATCTGCTGCAGTAGCATAAACACTGCTGCCGCTGATCAGGCTCACCACAGAACACCCTCTTGGAGTTCAGTGAGCCACTAATTGAAAAATCCCACTAGGCATATACATTTTTCCCCCCACTCTGGAGAGTTCATGTGTTTGACTAAGTGTAAGCCACTCCATGAAGTGCTTAGTGAGCTGCTCTGTTTGGATGATGTGTCTGAGGATGTAAGCTGCATGTGAGGAGCTGTAATCATGAAGATGCATGAAATGAGCATAGTGAAGGCACACAGGAAACACTTAGGGGAGGTGAAATGCCTTTATTCACAAATGACTGCATGAAGATGGCTTTATTTCCACATACTTTCACGGATAGAACAGATGAATAAAGACACATGACAATGAATTGCAATGCCAGTATTACGGAGACAATGTTTTAAGTTGATGAAAAAGCTATATTTCCAACTGAATTCTATATCAATAACAATATCACACTACAATTATGTTAACCTATCAGTACCAAAATGTTTTCTAATTTTTTTCTCATATAATTATATATTATAGTAAATAATATGCAATGTCATATTTCATGTGTGAATCTTTCAAACGCTGTATAACAATTTCTATATTCTGTGTATATCTTTACATGTTTTCTATAAAGTACTCACCAGCTCTCTTTTTTTCATGCAATCCATTATCATAAGGAAGATCTGCTGGGACTGGCTCTTACTGTAGTTAAATGTCTTCTGAATGGTGACCAGCAACTGGTCTCGGGCATCGTCACTCATTATTCTAGAAATATTAACACTTCACATTAGTGAACTGTCCATTCATACCTATCCATAATAGATATGACTGGTATTATTTTTTTCAAACTTGTGATAAGTTAGATCAGACAAAATAGAGCTAAAAGAGTGTTTCATACATTAAACAGGCCTAATGCTGCTCTGTTTGTAATAAAACAGGCAGTTGATCAAAGTATTGATATCTACACTTTGCTCAGAAAACAACATTGTGATGTAATATGACAATTTATCGTGATAACAATACATATTGTCATATTGCTCAGCCCTAGATGTCACTCTTACCCCCCCTTCTGTGAATGTTTGTGGGCGAAGGAGATGATATCTGAGGCACGGCCACTGCCATCACACACCACCACAGGCACGGGAGGCTCCTCGCGCAAGCTCTCCAGCACCACAGTGATCATATTCGGACCCCCTTCCACAATCAGACACAAGAGTGGTACTCCCTGACCTAAACCTGAGGTGCAGAAAAATGATACATCCACCTAAAATATATATATTGCCCAAATAAAATACAATTGATTGTCTATTCTGATTTCTTGAGAAGGAAAAATTGTGTTTTCTGTGAATATTCAAACTCTTTCAAGCATGAAGTAATAGCATAAAGTGGTGCTGTGTATGCAGAAGGCTGGGATGATGCCTGTCTTGATAGCTACATTGTTATGCCCTTTGATTTTTAAACATAATGTCATAAGACCACAATATAAATCGTGCTTTTAGTAAAATTCCAGTATATGATTGTTTATGGTATGCCATCGGGCGTAAAAAAACGGGGGTCAGGACGTGATGTGAGTGGTGACAGCTGAGCATCCCTTTGCTGTCCCTGCCTTATCCCAAGCTCCAGGCATAGGATGACAAAGGGAAACCCACAGGTCACAGACAAGGGCCACTGACCAACCATGAACGTATCCTCCAATACTTTCTGGCTGATTGATGAAAAATAAACTGAACCAGCCATTTCAACATACAACATACACCCGTAGCTGTCAGCATGTAGCCATGAACGCAAATTTAAGTTGAGAAGATCAGTAATGCATTAGAAGCAGATGTGGGTGAGGCATGGAATTACGGGTTTGCCTGCACATACTTACGAGTATTAATCTTCTGCAGAGAGATGTGCTTCTCCAGCTGCCTGCGCAGTTTCACCTCTGCCCCATATTTCCCACATGTGCCGTTGTCGCACAAGATGAAGTGAGAGTGGCTGCTGTTGAGCACGGCCAGCTTGCTCAGAGGATTGGACATTGCCTGGTAAGGCTTGGTCACCTGAAGATGTCCAAACATATCATTTAAGAAGCAACAAAGGGTCCTTAGGTGCAAAATTTAGCCACACTTTAAGAGCTGGCATTACACGAATCTATACATTGTGCTTATACTCACATCTCTTCCAATGAGGTCTTCCTTGCTCTCCAGGATTCCCCATGGAGCAATCCCAATGGCACAGACCTTGCCTCTTGATTTAGAGGAGTGGTCTTTCAACGCATCTCCCACATGCCGCATCACTCCTGTAAAGGAGAAAACGATACAGCATACTTTAATTTTTTTAGCCACTCAAAAAGCCATCAGTGAAAACAAAGTTAACACAGTGAGTAACATAATGTGCTTTAAAATTCTGAATATGCCCACCTGTGTTAATTCCAGCAGTGAAGATCCAGGCCCCTGTTGTCACTGCAGCTTTAATCAGGCCCTTTCCAAACACCTGCTTGAGTTTTGGTTGCATTTCAAAGTTCTGGAGGCCTCCATGAACAGATATGAGCAAAGTAGGAAGCTCCAGGTGCCAGTCTTTCACCATTAGGTGCAACAAGTTGTCTGGCTTAGTGTCATAAGACACCCTGATATACTGAGAAAAGAAACTGTGATTAGGCCCTACTACAATAATGATTTTTCAGTGACAGTCAGTTTAATTTAAGGGTTGGCTTTACTCTAGGCCAGCGGTTCTCAACCTTTGGTCTCAGAGGCCCCCATGCTCTTCACGTTTCAGTGTTTTTAAGGCGCTCAACACACCTGATCCTTCTTATCAGGTCATTAACAAGCTTAGATGAGAGTAGTATAGCATTGAAACATTGAAATATGCAGAGCAGGGGAGCCTTCAGGGCTGAGGTTCAGAAGCTCTGCTCTAGGATCTAAGTCAGTTCAGCTGATGGTCATTGTTAGTAATGCTTACGGAGAATGGACAAAATATCTTTACCATGGCCTTGTTAATAAATCCTCCTCCCTGGAACTCGATGGTGCCATAAGCATCGGTGGGGGAAGTCTGTGTGTGCTTGGCCGCAGACCATTTCTCCTGAGGAGGGTCCACCTGCACCAGCAGGTTCTCCACTGCAGGCTTATTAGTAGCAGAGCCAGTTGGGATTGCTGCATGCTGGGCCACCAAATTACCACACGCACACCTTGGAGAAAACATAGAAGACTTATCATTACAAAATGTCTTTGGGATAAAACTCGTTATTTTCTTTTTTCAAATATAAATATTTTTTAGAAAGTGCCATTGTCACATTCTACATCATTCTATTTCCTAAAACTGTAAATACATTTTTACACACACGTATATCACGGGGATCCTGCTTGTGTAACTCATTTAGAAGGCCTCCAGTTTCGATAATGATGAGAAAGTAAGTGTGGGTCCTCTGTATGTAGGCCGGCTGTGTCTGTGCAACCCTCTGTAATACGTGCTTTCGTGCACACACGGGCCAATTACCTTGGCAGCCCTCCACCTTGCTGGCCACGGGTGGCCAGTGGACCAGTCCATACCAGGGCCTCCCCACCCCCCACCCCCCACCCCCACATGCAACTACAAAGCAGCCCGGCACCCAGCGTCCCCTCACAGTGATCCATAGCAGCAACACTGATGTCAAAAGTCTCAAAAATGTTTTAACACACAGAATCCCAGTATGAACTGTTGCTAATTTCTTCTGTCAGCAGTGTTTGAATTACCTCTGCTGTTCCTTTCACAATCTGTTTGTCATTCTCCTAATTGCTGCGTCACTGTTTTTCCATTCAGTTGTTGATGTCATTCAAAATGTTTTTTACAAACTTTCATGACCATTCATTAAACAAAGGGGCTTACCGAGTTGGCTCCTTAGACGGAAAAATGTGGATGCAATCTCTTTTCTGAAATGTCCGTTCAATCCAAGCTTTTTGGCCCTGTAAAAGAAACAGAGTATACAATAGAATATTGTTGATTGTATTGTAAATAATTGTAAAAATATTGGTAAAACATTGTAACTAACATTTTTTGATTTGCTGGCATGTGGTGCTGAATATATATGAATTATATGAACATAAGCTGGAAAGGACTAGAAAGGACAGCTCTGAAGCTTTTCAATTTCTCTGCCTTACGGTTCAGAAAATCCATGCGTTATACAAGTCACTATAAGAAGTGCTTTTAGTCCCTCAAGTTTTGTTAGATATATTCAATCCTCTTAGCCACTACTAATCCTGACTAAAGTAAGAGAAGCACAGTAGGTACAGCATGGCAAAATATACTGCTGCACATGGTATATCCGGCCACATTAATATGCAAAGTAAAAAAACTGTTGGAGATTTAACAGGCGACATGCTGTTTTAGCTGGGGAAAAGGCATTAATTCACAATTACTAACACATTACTCTCAGATGAATGCACTTCTAGGAATACACAGAGTTGGGTGTGGCCCAAATTTTCCAGAGCCACACTAAGTCATCAGACTATAGAAAAGCCACCGGCTCCCGCTAGTATAGAGAAAAAAGATAAAGGAGAGAAATGAGAAACAAAGGGGCAAGCAAGAAACAGGAGAGGCTGCTGATCACATGCAGGCCATATTCTGTTTTGCCTGAAATTATTAGTGCATAGCAAATTGGACCTCAGATCTGCTTTGGACCCTGGTCATTGCCCTCCTGTTCCCTTTCTGAGGAAGTGCAAAAGTATGAAACAAAAGTAGCTTATGCCAAGGGACTTGTCAGGTCCTGTGATGCCAGTTATTTGATCTTGCTCCAGTGCCGGACGAAAATAACCTTCATTCAAAGCAATATCAGTCTGAGCTTTTGTTGTCGGTTTGGTCCTAATTAAGACGAAAGCCTTTGAAGCAAATCTCTCCAGGAAGTTCGGATAGAGAGAACTGGACAAGCCACTAAAAAAGAGTTAGCCATAAATCCAACTAAGCATGACTCACCCCCCGCTATTCCTGTATGCAGAGTTTTCAGGCAGAAATCAGTCTAGATTAGTCTGGTTCTTCCAAAATATCAGATAATATTTCCCTCCTTTTGTTTTTCCACAGGGGCTTTCCTCTTCATAGGATTAATTCACTTGCTTCCAATGAAGTAATTTATTCAAAACATAAATGACTCAGATTTATTCATCCAATAAATTCAGCGTTATGTAATACTAATGTTATGAGAGAGCTCTTTAAGGATTAAAAATTAGGTTTGTCCATTTTAATTTACTCTTGCACAATAGCGAGTGGTTTAAAGTGTGTCATCAAACCTTGGTAGTTGAGGGTAGCTCATCACTAAAAGGAATAAACGGTTTGTAAATCTCATATTCAATCAGAACAAACAAACTTATCCCACAAAATCATTTCATAAGTTCAAGTAACTGTGAATGCCAATGCAGCATTTTTTCTGAGCTGTATTCACTGCCCTAAAAGTCATACAGAACATACAAAACAAAAAAGAACATACAAAAACATTCACAAAACCCATTTACTGCTGAATGTTAACCAGTCTTTTTCTTAATTCTCATGACAATCAGTAGATCTCTCATCTCATCTCAGTCACGGCATAATTTTAGAAGGATTCCATAAGATCCTAAGCCTCAGCAAGCACAAGCAGGTCCTACCTGTGGAGTCTATCGGGCTAGAGACGCAGCGAGGCCGAGTGTGGCAAAGTTTTGCATCAGTGTCCCTCCTCTAGCTCCTCTGGCGAGGGGTGCTCTCTCGCACAGTGTGTCGGCGCCCAATGAATCCCACGGGACATGAAACTTCATCACTTTAAGAGGGGCCGTTCATATGATGAGCATGTGAGCAGGCTCTTTGTTCAGGACAAGTCTCATGACTCCAGTTCAAGGTAATCCTTTTGGGAGTCCCATGACCCCTCTCTCCTTGCCCACAGGGTATTTTCATCCCTTGCTAGAACAAGAAGCACGGCAAATCTGCTTTGATAGCCTCAACCCTTACCCCTCCCCCTCTTAATCTTCCAATTCATGAGACCCCTTTTTTTCTGGATTTTTGTCTTGGCCTGGCAGATCAGAGCCAGAGTCTGCAGTCGAGTAATAGTGAGGGAAGAGCCGTCACACCAAAGGAAAGGCTGGAAAGTACAATCAAGGGAAGGGGACCTGTAGCCACCACAGTCAGAGGAGCTCCCTGAATTTTGAGTCTGCAAGTGTCACCCCCCTCAACTACTTTGACTTCAATCCCCATTTGCATAATTGAAAGAATTGGGCCCATGGATTCTTTTGAAAGGAAAAAGCCTTGTTAAGAAATGAGTGGACTCCAGTTGGGAGCAAGGTCATTCAACATTAATTGCAGTTAATCTCTATTTCGACCCACCATGTTATGGTGGAGCAAAATGATTCTGACGGTGGGCAGTCTCGACTAGTGCGTTTGCTGACTTTCTTCTGTGAGCAGATCTCCCCAGTATGAAAGAGGTCCACCCTCTTATACACATATGCAGAAATCTCAGCAATGTTATAAACAACGTCATTGTTTATTCCATCTTTTGGCAATTTAACTACACAAAAGTCCTAAAAGTGTAGGAAATAAGTATATAACAGATGTGTGGTACAGATGTGTGGTCAAGTATTCGGAGTCTTACTGCAAACATTGATGAAGCAATGCTTTGAAAACAGTTTCATGTAGAAAAACAAAACAAAACAAACAAACAAAAAAAACAGTTTATTTATATTTAGTGCAGTGTATTGCCTAATACAAATTGTAAACTTGTCAGAAACCTGTTCTTATGGTCATATGGTCATATATACACTACTGGTCAAAGGTTTTAGAACACCCCAGTGTTTCAGGTTTTTTTTTTTATTGAAATTCAAACAGTTCAAGTCCAGTGAATAGCATGAAAGGGTACAAAGGACAGAGCTGAACTGCAAGAGGTTTAAAAATAGTGAGGTTACCCAGAAGTGGGAAATAATTCTGTAGCTCCATGCAGTACCCTCTGGTATGTGCCTGGTTGGTCGGGTTCGTCCTACAGCAAG
>JBBIGA010000126.1:9225344-9242372 GCA_037576975.1 Alestes dentex
ATACACATATATATATATATACGTATATATATACATATATATATATACATACACACACACACATATATATGCTCGAGTGAGTATATTTTGAGGGTTTTTTTGTTGTAAATAATATGTTGTAAATAATATGGTTTAACTTTTGCATAAATATTCTTAACACAGGTTTGAGTTCTGTTTTAGAATTTTGGTGACACGTTTGGTGACATTTCAGAGACGCTCTTATCCCATGTGTACCCAAACATAACTTGATACAGTTGATCTAGAACTAAGAGTATAGACATTGAGGAGAGTGAATCATATGCATTTTTGTTTCTTAAAAACATAGACAAACAAACACCCAGAAGTCACACAATAAGGAAGGAACTGAGTGACACTGAACACTGAGAGGCAGGTAGTGAGACCTAGCCTTATTTAAACTTAGCCTTGTTTACACAGTGTGAGCAGAGTCTTATAACATTAGCATACATTCAATTTTTAAAAGAATTGTTTTTTCCCGTTACCTGCAATGTTTCTATGTTGGAGAGATTTTGACTATTTCGGAGGTTCTTTTTGCTGGAAGTTTACATATGATTATTTTACATAAATACCCCCCCCCCAAAAAAAAAAAAAAACAAACAAAAAAAAAAAAAACAACTAAAAGAGCAAAACCATACCTTGTTTTCTCTTCAGTGGTCTGGGCTAGGATTAAGGCTACTTTTTTTTCTCATACATAAGTGTGTATGTGTATATGTGTTTGTGTGTGTGTGTGTGTGTGTGTGTGTGTGTGTGTGTGTGTGCGTTCATGCAAATCTAGAGAAAGCAACCATAGCTTTTTCTCATTAAAAACTATCCCTATCCCTACGTAAAACTTGTGTATGTCTCTGTGAATGTCTATTCAGTTTCAACATTCGATTTGCAAATTCTGTGAATAGCACTTGAGGAATGAACATGACAAAAGACAAAAGTAGACTTAGCCCATTCTTGAAACCTTTATGGTACATTCTTGCAAATGGCATTGCACTATATACAATATTCATTTCCTCTTGTCATATTGAAATTAGTGCTTTTAGATTTATTAATCACAGCAGAGCAGACATTAGAAACTGAGGAGGCAGAGTGCTTAATCTGGCACAGCTGCTACAACTCAAACTGGACCATTATAGAGGATTAGAGGCGGGAACGGAGCAGCTAGTCCTGGAGGTGCCACTCCACCGCATGGTAGTATAATCTGAGAACAGTTATGCTGATTCTCAAATGGTCAAGGTTCAGATTTGCACCGGGAAATAACTGCCAAAGGCCAAGTTCTAATCAAATACCATCTCTCTCCTCTTCCCTCGGGTGGTGTTGTGGCTGTGGATCACATGCTAAAGACGCTGCTCAGAATACAACAGCGTCCTTTACACATTCAGGGTCAGGTCAGACTGCTTCCCAGCAAACTGAATTTGCCTTTATTTTAAGTGTTCTGCTTGCCAATTTATTTGGATGCACCCTGATTCTGATTTTAAAGCAGCTTTTTTAGACCCAGACTTCTGGGCAGTTTAAGAAATGTATTTCATTTGAGTGTGTGTTGTTAAAAAATAACCATCAGTATTCAAAAACGAGAGTTTAAACACGTTAAACCCCCATAAAGACTCAAAAGGGTTAAAAAGTCAGTAATCAAAAGACACAGTATTCAAAAGTAAAAGCAAACTTAATAGATGCCAGTAAACCTTTTAAATGTATTTCTTTAGGGTAGTACATGGTTAGTATCTGTCTATCTCTCTAGCTCTCTATCTATCTATTTATCTATCTATCTATCATCATCATCATCATCATCATCATCATCATCATCATCATTATTATTATTATTATTATTATTATTATTATTATTATTATCTAAATATTTTAAAACCAATGGTATGGATGCTATAACAAGACTAAAGTGTGAATATCCATGACCATGAAAGTGAGGAAATTGCATTGAATTTGTTTGAGGTGGGTGATTCCTTTGGTTGCACAGCTCATTCTAGAGACAGACTGTGGAAATGGAAAAGCTGAGCTCACTCGAACGCCTTAGGGGAGCTGAGCGCCACGAGTCATTCTTGTGTAACATGCACTGATTCATTCACAAGATGAAAAATACAATTAAAGCAATTCAAACTGGCCAGAGATAATCTTGTTTCCCTGATGCATTTCAGTAAACTCAGTTTCTCTTGGACCTGCTGGTTCTGAGCTCCCTGACCAATTAACCCCTTAAATATCATGGACATCCACATCCTAGAACTAAGTATTCAGCAGTTATTAAGAAAATGATGCACAATAATTGAGACATTATTGAATTACAGAAGTTAGCAGAAGAACTCTGGACCTGCTAGGAGGTTTGAGAGAGCTAGGGGGTTGTAACTGCAAGTGAACAAGTGGTCAACTGCAGCTCTTACCTTCTGAGAGCCAGAGGTGGTGCGATTGATGGAGGCCTGTTTGAACGAACCTCCTGTTTTCCTTCCTCCCCTCTCCATTTGGTTAAATGCAGCTGGTTCTTCATATATTCATACCTGTGCCATGCATATGTAAGAGCGTGTGCCCTTTCACAGGTTCACTGTACCACTATCACAGCTAGAGCATCTATCACAGTCACAGGATCATCTCTCTCTCTCCCTCCTCTCTCTCTCTCTGGCTAGATATCTCTGTCCCTCAGCTCACTGTCTCTCAACTGACAAGACAGACATCCGCAAGGGATAAAAAAAATCATTCAACGACGAGCTTGACACATAGACCCCGTTTCCTCCGACAGGCACACCATAATCAGGCTTAATGCGCCCAGCTCTTGGAAGCGTCCGACTTTAATGGAGGGAGATTTAATAAATGGTTATTGAAGGTAAATCTACTTTAGGACACCATGGCCCCAAAAACTAGCCTGAAAGCATGCAAACTCAGGTTGTGGGCATCTCCTAGGCTGAGGGTGCACACAGACAGAAGAAGAAAGCCAACAGAGGTTATGGAGAGGTAAAAGGGTGAATGAGACATTTCTTATTGATCAAAACGAGTGAGATATTTAGTTCAGAGGGGGGTGGTCCTGATTTTCCATCTGATAGACTACTGTGTATATACTCATGCAATCTACCTGTTGGAAACACCAACCAGTACATATTCAAAAAAAAAAAAAAAGAAGACATAATTGCACCTGTTTTTCATGCTAACACAAAATGTCCATATTCACTGAATATTTGAAATGTGCAGTGTGATTAAAAACAACATTTTTCAAAACAACTATACAATAATTTCTGCGGTTTGATGTGAAATACTCAGCTCTATAGGAAAATACTGGATGGATAACAGAGGTGGTGATAGGAACCAAATGTCCACAAGTAAGTTCCAATCTACATCACTGGAAACTATTGCGTATATGCTGGCTGGTGCATGATTTATTGTTTTTCAATCGAATTGGGAAAATGTTTTGGCCTACAATGAATTTGAAACGTACACTCACAGTGGACAGGTACATGCAGGGTGTTCTAAGGCAAAATAATACCCAAAGAACAAGCTGGGTTTTCTCACATTTACCACTAATTCACTATCATAAACATTACATATAACAACTCAGAAGACACATGTAGGGCTCACTGGATGTTTTGCACAGAAAATAAAATGGCTACATTTGTCTTATAGCTAGATTACACATTGTGACCCCTGGTTCTTATCACTGTGAAGAAATCTGAGTTGGAAAGCAAGGCACCATTTCACACCAAACCAGTCTAAAGGGGTTAAGGAATTTTTGAAAAATATATGGGAAAACTACTACCTTGACGTTGCCGTTCAAGCACAAGCATTTTACAAGTACTTTCACAAGATGAGTGAAGAATACGCTTGAGAACCAGAAGAAGCAGCTCAAAGTGCATACTGGCATACTAAACAGTGTGTAAAAACGGTATACGCACGTTAGCTGTTCATGCATGAATGTAGTATGTGAAGTGAAGTAGTATGTGGTTTAAGACACGGTCAGAATACTTTTTCTTTAATTGTGAGGAATTTATCTTGATGAATTTAGACCCGGAAAGCTTTATTTCCATGCACATTCAAAAGCTACATTTGTGAAAATTAAATGACCTCCTAAAAACCAGCAGTCTGGCCATGAAAACACCCACATGCTGAGCTCTTACGTAATCCAGAGGAAAGGTTTAGAAAGGCATGTGTGCACCCTCTAGAGGCCATTCTGCTTATTACAATTCAATGTGTGCACTGTAAATCTGCATGTTGACTTTTTATGGCTGTTGTTATTTGTTCTGGCCTGCTGCTTTGCAGGATGAGGCAGGATACTGGGACATGCATAACTCGAGCAAATAACACACCCATGGGTTCACAGGGAAACCAGTGTAAACATGGAATTTTTCATTGGGCAAGGACACAGCAGTGACTGAAACTGAGTGCATACACATCCTCTCATCTCACTCTTAAGAGGATCAGTCATAAGGTAATCCACGTCAGTGTTCGTGTAGTAACATGGACCTTTTTCCAGAGCCTTTTATATTCAAGGTGCAGGTTTTATCAAAAATGTTAACATGTCAGACACTTGGCAAACAACTTTTGAGGTCATATGGGGGTAGAGGTAACCTGTGGAACCGACTGACATGAAGAAAGATAGAGAAAATAAATATAAGAAGACTATATAAAATCATAATATGATTGTACAGACCTACATGAAATAATGCAATGATATGGCATAAACAAGTTACAGCTAAAAATACAAACCCTGATGTTCATGCATACCTGGGAAAACCCAAGCAAAATACCACCCAGTTTTCCATAGTCCTTTACTGTACTTTACCTGTATAATGTTTTCTGTGGCATTCACTGGAGGAGAGTCATTCACTCAGTAGAGCATACTGACATTAGATCTCAGAGGTAATTTTATTAAAGCATCTTTAGATATAAATACTGAAATCTCCTCAACCACTTTAAATGCAACATTATTCGTCTTTTATATTTTAACTGCATGTATGCCCTTGCTCAATTCTTTTCTTTTTTTTTTCATATTAATGAATCCCTTCTTAAGAATGTATTATGGATGTTATGGGTTATGGATGTAAAAAAAATTTGCAGCGTGTCAAAGGCAAATTTACAGTGTGTAATGATTCAACAATAAACAATAAAGTTCTTGAAACAGAACCACAGCCCAAGTCAGTCTGAAGCAAATGCTAATATAGAACTGTAAAAGTCTTACCTGTGTCTCAAATTACAGAACCGTATATAAGACTGGAACATGCTCTCCTAAAGGCAGTCCTGATGAAGGCGGAGGAAAGATCTTCTCAGTGGAGATACTAGTGTGTTTCCTTTGCCTTAAGAATAGATAATGCGTAATTTCTCCCCGTAAGCAGACACAAATGAGCTTTATGAGCTACAGATGGCTCTTCTATTGTCAGTAACAGACTCTAATGCCCCACATGATGCGAGTGTGTCGTGTTCAGCAGAGGCATACACACGCAGAGAACTTCCATCACACACTGCTCAAATGAAGTACAGCATGTCCACCTCTTTGGACCATTCATCTAGTGTACACAATCTTCTTATGGACTGTACTGCCCTGCATGACATGGAGTTCTAATTTACAACAGACCATGTTTGACAAATCACAGAATGATATTTCACAACAGAGAATACCTATGTAGAGCACAAGAGAAACACTGCATGCCTAATTAGCATTATCAGTGCTTTGAAAATGACATAGCAAAGGACACATGTCTGTGTAACCTGAGGATGAATAGCGGAGACAGTACAAACAAAGGGAGGAAGAGGGGGGCAGTAGAAAACATAAGTAACAGTTTAATACTTGATTTGATGGTCACCTACACAAGCACCAAATAACAGAAAAAGCAATTCTTCAGTATTTAGTCAGTATTCCTGTTGTGAAGTAAAGAATATTGTACTCTGGACAAAAATGACAACGAGAATGAAAAGTGTCCCTCCATTGTTTAATGTAATGGAGACTTATGATGCTGAAAAAAACTGATGGCCTTACATAAAAAGGTGTATCAAGACAGAGGACAAACAGGAACACCTCCCATGTTAATACTAATGTAACCTGTTCATAATTGTGCTATTCAGTGCTTTTGCGTATTTTATGCAAGTCTTTTCCAGATAACATTAGGTAAAAATAAAGACTTTCAGAGTTACCAAGAAAAGTACATTGTTTCCTTTCTGCAATTGGCTGTGCAGAAACATATTTCACTGAAATTACACCCCTTGGTGGTTCTCAGCAACCAACCAGACATTTTAAAAGTTGAGTAGGTAGACTTGTCATTATTTTATTTTTGTTGTCACATCTTTCTGTGTGCAGACACACAGTTTACTTATGTTTACATTTATAGTCTCATGTAAACCTGAACGTCACTTCTACATCTGACATCAGAAAAAGCAAAGCAGTGATTGTTTTTGGCCTTGTCAGGGTGAGAGAAGAATTTTACAGTCACAACATGTAAATGTAGAACTGCTGGCACATGACTCTTCGAATGAAAGATGGTTTTTGGGGGGTCAAATAACAAGCACCTAAGCATAGTCTAATTACAAACATTACAGCTGCAGTAACTGAAAAGTAAAACTTTTTCCAGGTCAAATCCAGCCTTGTGTTCTCAAATATTTTAAGAAAACAGTGTGTAGTTTTTCTATATTCAACACTTAAACAGGTCTTGCTGACTGCAGGGATTTTTCATCTTCTTGCGATAATAACATATACCACAAGAGGGCGCACAAGGGGTATAATTGCTCTGCTGCATCGGTTTCTGGGAAACTGGCATGAACTCCTGATTACTCACCTCTCTTTTGTCTGAGAGCTTTATTTCACCGTTAAGCATTTAGTCCATGCAGTAGTTGACACACTATTTTATTAATTCCATTTTTTGTCACACCTGTTGGATGGTGTTCATCAACTTTTATTGCCAATCTTGAGCAAAACATAACTATACTTTTGTCAATTTAGCACACAACAGGCAAAGTGATCATCCTGTGGTCACAGCAGAAGTCAGGGGTCACAGTGAAGTGTCAGAGAAGAGACCTCACCAGGAAATCTTAAATTCCCCCCCCCCCCTCTCTCTCTCTCTCTCCCTCCCTCTCTTTCTCTCCCTCTCTCTCTCATCCTCTTTCTTTGTCTTTTAAGTGGAGTTTGATGTCATCAACACAAGTACAAATGTACTTCAATACTTTTATGAACATCACACATTTGCGTTTATTGTTCAGTGGTTTTTGTTTTTGTTTGTTTGTTTCAGTAAAGTGCTCGTGTTTACAGAAGTTCCTAGTTTCTGTTTTGTTTTGGAGAGGAGAGAAAGTGTTTTCGCCTTGTCCCGGCAAGCAGAAACTTGTATTAAAAGCTGTGTTGTTTTCTTTGTGGCCCATCCTGCAGCTCACGTGCCTGTATTGTTGTGTTTTCAACTTGTTAATTTGCAAATGTTTTTCCCTCTGACATGTCTCATTGTTGAAGCCTGGGGAGAAAATTGAGAACAGCTGTTAGGCAGGTTGAAACCCAAAATTGGCGCCATATGCAATAAACTCTGGAAAACAGCACATAAACTGACCCTAATTTAGGCCATTTCCACGGCCTGATTTCCTAAGATGAAACAGGAAGTGTTTTACCATTAGACCAGGGTACAGTACGGTGGAATACGACCGCAGCCAAAGAACGGGAGGAGTGCTGCTGTCATTTGGTTAGACTGCATGCAGCTGTAGGCCTGCATGGCTAATCAATAATGCAGCAGGTGTCTGCCTTACCTGGGAGAGCCGACAGCTCCACCTGGTTACTATGGAGACAGACTATAGCCCCTGTGGGGACAACAAGTGCATAGTGAGTTCAGTCCTGAATTCCATCTCTGGACTGTAATTGTGCGCCTGTGTTTGAGAATGGTGCTGATTAACCTTGGACTTGTAACGTTGGAGGCTGTAAGATTCTTGACAGGACAGCAGAAACATCTTTCGGCTTTGGTTTCACTAATGTCCCAGCGAGAAACACGTGGTAACAGTCGAGTTTGAGTCTGTTTGGGTTTCACAGAAGGGCAATTTAGAATGTGTGTCAAGCAGCAAGGCAATGAATCCAGCCTGGAGAGCCTCCAGAGGGGAAAAGGCTGTAGAAGGGTGCTGATAGCTGGGCATGTCCAGACACGTCAACATACACAGTGTTTTCAAGAACCTCTCTGTACAGCCTGTCTAGAAAGCAATGTGCTGGCTGTGAACCTGCGCCTCAAGTTCAGCCAGTCGGTCTTGTGTTTACAGTGCGAGTGGCTGAAAACATGCCACTACAGAATTCTGAGGTCCCGTCTGACGTGAAGTACATTTCTGACAAGACAGGTTTTAAGGTTTCGGCACAACAACGGGTTATTGAAACCTTTTTCAGTTTCAGATTTATTCATACACTCTCAGAAAACCCTTTGGGGTACAGCGATGTCACTAGTGGTACTCTTGAGGTGACGTCTTCAATACCTTTAGTTAGGGAATATCAATCTTCCAGTACAGTTCTATTTTAGCAGTAACTCCACGCGTGTATGAAATATTTCATTTTTCTATCTTAAACAGTAAAGGTTTATAAAGTGAATGTTGTGTATCCTTAATACTCTTTTGAAGATGAATTAGCATGGTGTATCTTGGATTTGGACCTTTCTAGGAGGGTAGTCTTGAACGATAATGCAGTCTTATACATATAAAACACATAGTAGGTTTGGCCACTGTGACACTAAGAACACCCGTTTGAAGACAGACACTGAAAAATGTTGCGTCTTTTTGTGGACTTTAGAGTCATGCAAATACTGGTTGGGGCATTACTGTGAAATCATATAGAGATTTGTATTTTATAGGTTTGCACAATTATGATAAACAATTATTTACACTATGCATTCTTTCATAATGAGGCCATCAGACATGTTTCTCTTTGGATTAGATCACACCCAGGATTTCTTCCCTCGCCAGGATTTACCTGAGGACCAACTATTCTTCAGATATTGCTTCATTTTTGACGACATTGTGATTTGAACAACATTCTTATGCGTATGTGGTCATTATTGGGGTTCATGTTTACATCTGCTAACATTTCCTCTTGCATTCTTGGCAACAATGAGGCATCAACATTTGGCAGTGTTTTCCTGTTGTCAAGGAACAGACCAGAACCAGCTACATAACTGTGGCAAGTCAAGAGCAGAAAAACACCCAGAGGGAAGTGCTACTTCAGCAGACAAACGGTGTCAAGCTGCAAAGCCTAGTGATCTTTGGAAAATGCTTTGGAAAACTATTCGGCTCTGGCTACCTTGTGGGAATTGCAACCTTCAAATCTACTCAATATGTCAGTGAACAAGTTAAAGGGCCATAACATGTACGAGATGACATAACCATTGAAATGACATTTGAAAGGTTCTGAGAAAGGGAACTGTGGATTTACTTGATAATTTACTTGGAAAGATGTCTTGTGCAGGGCCACTTCCCTGTCAAAAGTCGTGATTAAGATGAATGTGGCCTCAGTCCTGTTTTTGCTAAACTAGATGCATTTGTTTTTGTGGTTCGAATAAGAAAGAAGGAGGATCCTGTGTTTTCAGGATGAAGCTCTTCAACAGCTGGTTTTGTTGAGTCGCTGCAGCTCAGCAAGCCCCAACAAAGCAGTAAAAAACAACCATGATGAGGATGAGTGAGTGTTTCCTGTGAGGATTGATTTGGAAGAGAGAGAGAGAGAGAGAGAGAGAGAGAGAGAGAGAGAGAGAGAGAGAGAGAGAGAGAGAGAGAGAGAGAGAGAAAGAGGGAAAGACAGAGAGAGAGAGAGAGAGAGAGAAGGAGAGAGGTGTTATATCAATACATATACACAGAAGCAAAGAGACCCACTCTAATTATCAGTCTCTTGCCAAAGGGAGTTTGAACCAAGCAGGTGTTCTGCATGAAGTGAAACTCATACTGTGGTGGTGTCTGTTTCTTTATAGCTTCAAAGGTGTTGGGCTCTGCCCCCCTGTTGCATGTTCCAGACAGGGGAGTTGGGGCTGCTGTGTGATCAGCAAGCAGAATCGGGAGGAGTAGGCCACCACACGACTCGTCTTTGGGGCTTACAAAAGAGGGAGTGGCTTTATAGATCTATGGATGACTGGTGAAATGCATCATTTCTGGCTGGTAACCTTCTTTTTCTCCCTCCTTTTCCCTATATATCTTAGTCTTTCCTGGGAATTACCCTGTAGAACCAGAGTAAACAGTTCTTGGAAGCTTGCTCCAGGGTGCAAAATCATTGCATGAATCCCCTTTGCACAGAGGAGGGGCAGAAAGAGAGCCTTGCTGAATTGTGTAATTGCTTGTATTTATCCCTTTCTCCTCAGAGGACAAAGATGAACAAAATGTTACACACATCACAGGATATACTGGAGAGGGAAAATATTCTAAAATGATTTATTTATTTCCCTTTACACTCTCTTTGTTTGCTGAATTTGCTATTAAAGAGGATTCTTTAGAACAATGGTTTTTAGTCTAAAGGTCCACTTAGCCCTTAGCCCTTAACCCTCCTGAGGCCAGTTTGAGAAACACTGCTTTAGAGTGATGCCTTAGACCAGGGGTTCCCAATCCCAGTCCTGGCACCCCTCACACTATGCACATTTTGTGACAAGCTGGTTTTTATTGATTTCATTCAATTTTTTTCACACAAGAAAAGTTTAGAGAACCTCTGCATAAAGTATCTACACCTGTTTCACTTCCCTAAAAGCAGAAGTCCAAACCCAGAACCATTTAGGAATTGATAGTGTTGAAAAAATTCAGGGCATGTGGTTCAAGCATCCACGAGTTATAAACCCAGAAGCCTAACATGACCTTTCACTCGCCTCCACTCTATTCAGCTTAACTTTGCAATGTATTCAAAAGAACAGGATGGGACTTCTCTCTCTGGTGTGAAGGGTCCCATAAACCCTCTGTACTTTCCGTCAGTTGACTTCTCTTCGGTGTCAGGCGGAGGTCCTTCTATGCTAACTAACACTACTCCCAAGGTACAGTTGTGGAAGATTTGACTCACAGATAGGGGGAGAGAGAAAACTTCAAGGCCTCTAGTCCACATGTCAGCTGTGTAAACTTCCAGTATCAAACCACAATCCCCAGTCCCCAGAGCCAGATGGTGGACCTGAGAGGCCTGGATTAAGCGCTTTATTTTCACGTTCTTTTCCCTCATTGTGTTGTTCCTCCAGAGGCCCTCCTGAAAGGGTGCCAGTGGAAACAGCCAGTGAAACTTTTGCAAACACGGCTCAGTTATCTTTCGTTGTAGACGCCACAAGTTTCGATGTATTGGCTGTGTATTTGTGTGACCAGTGCACTGCTGAGAGGAACAATGGCACCGCCGTCTTGGTCATTTCCAAGTCTGCAAGACAGCAGAAACTAAAATAGACTCTTAGCTTGCAGTCTACTGCCTGTTCCTCTGAAACAGCTTATGTATCTGAGACTGCGCACATTGAAAACTTGTCTTTTACACTGATGTTGAACTAGCTTTCCCCTCCCAAAGCTTCTGTCATTAGGCTTTATGAAAAACGATCCTTTTTTTTTCAGATCAGCTTGGAAGACTAAATTTTTCCATCACATGGAAAATCAACATACATACTTCACATTCCTAGGCTCCCCATGATAGTTCTACAGTCCTTTCTTAGGGTAGCTTTTATCTTGTTAAATGTGATTCTTTTATCATATTTACCTGTTAGCTTGCAACACACAACAGTTACCAGTCTGAAAGCAGTGCTCACCCAGCATCATAGTGGTGACTGGCCAGTTTTGTACACATGACCTAATAGACACATACAACTGACTAATGTAGCCCTGGTTAACATTTTTCCACAAACAAGAGCACAGAAATCTGTGCTGCTTTGGACTTCTATTCATGGATGGTTGGGGTATTATTCAGAATCAAGCTGGGCCTCTCAAGAGCCTTCAGTCGTATGATGCTTTAATAACTGTAAATGAATGTCAATATGAGATGTAAACACACAAATTCAATATCCATCTTCATGACAGTTTGATTGGTTTGCCAAACAACAAGGGCTAGACCAGCATAGTACAAGCATATGAGGCCAATATTTGTATGTATTTTCGAGTGATGCCAAATTACGCTGTCAGATACTATTGATGCAATGCAAACCGAATAATGAAATTTTACTTTAGATCTCTTAAAGTACAATTTGTATTTACAAGGCAAGATGGAGATGTCAGCCAAGACCCTCAAAATCACATTTTACAAACGACTGCATGGTGTGTAGAGCCTTCGATTTGCTAAATAAAAGACAAAGGGTCAGTATGCTGTGTTCCACTGAGCTTGAGAATGACTTGCTGTTAGTGTTAGTGATCTAAAGTAGATAGGACACGAAGTAATTGAAAAGATCCGCTAATATACTACTTCCTTGTAGAGTTAATCACTCTCTGTTGCATGGTGCATTTGCCTCACTGAAACTAGTTTTGATCCAAACATGGACATGACCTTCCACTCAGCTGTAAAGCCTCACATGAATGCACTATAAATGTGAAACATGTAATTGTGGGCACAGTGTGGCGCTTAAAACAAGGACCAATATGTCTGTGATCATGCAGGAGGGTTATTATCTAGCTCACAGAAGAACAGTGCAGGAACGTTTGGGTGGAGATAGAGCGAAGGACAATTGCTGTTTATCAGAGGACCAAGCTCTCCTGACTCATTTGGTTACGGGCCACAGTTAAGATGCAAGGATAAGGCGCAAGGAGAACAAAAACAACTGGAAAAAAAAAATGTAAAAAACACTAACCTCGCATTGCCCTTTTTGGAACATGTACTCTGAGACTCTTTTATGGGCAAAGATGTTTTATGTATAAAAGCAGCAACCAGATATACTCCAAAAATACTTGAAGTCAGGGCTTTTTGTCAACATAAACAACTGTCTTTTTTTGTGTGCAGGGCACTGATTAGTCAAGACCTCTGAATCTTTGAGAAGGCCACTGTCAAAAAGAGTCAATTAGAATCTGTCTAATCTTGCTGATGATAGCTGTCTAGCACTGTATTTATGGGCTCTTATCTGTGCCTGTATTAACTGGAAGTGAGGTGGGTGTTTTGAGGCACAGATGGTGCCGACCCCCAGCAAATGAGGAGGACGTGAGATAATTGGCTATGCTCCAGAGGAGTGGACAATCTATAGGCCTACCTGCTCAGGCGGGTTTAGGATCAGAGGCAGGAAGCAGATTACCACATGCCTCTTTGCACAAAGAAGTCATTAGGAAAGCACTAATTTTGCACAGTCTGTTCATTTGTTAAAATAAAGGAAAAGACATCTGTAGTCCTGAAATTTGCTCAGTTTCACCGAGTTACGGAAGACACATCTGGCCACCGAAGGTAAATTACTACCTGTGGAAAGTTTCTAAGATCACATATAAATACAAAAGACACCATTTGTTATTTTGGGTTACGTAGTTTTCTCCTTTTATAAAACTTTGTGAACCTTGTGTATGTCATTATTTCCAGTCATTTTTATAGCATATACTCCCCCAGAATGAATGCTTTCTTCCAACCTTTTCAGACATTCATACTCCTCAAATGTTACATTTCTTTGGCACTGTGCCTTCTTGATGAGAAGTGAGCAAAAACTAGTAGCACAGCATATTTCAGACAGAGGAACTCCCAATGGCACGGTTTATCCAGAGGCTAGGAGCTTCTTTTGTTTAGACTGTCACACACACACACACACACACACACAGATGAATGCACACACAAAGAACAGAAACAGAACAAACAAAAGACATAAAACACGTTGTGGTGTGAAGTGTATACCTATAAAAGTCATTTCCAAGTAACGACAGCTAGTATATGTTACCAAGCTACAATTGATTATATTCTGAATTTCCTTATAGGGAACAATTCCTACATAGTTCATTTGTGAGAAATAAACAAAGCCATTCAGAGTGCTTTGATGCAAACTTATAGAGAATTGTACCAACTTAGATTTTTTATATTGGTGGCGGTAGTAGCCATGGGTCATGATGTCTATGACCCAAGTAGAGCCATTTTGCTTACTTTTCAAAATGATCAGGCAACCTGTATGTGTCCTTTAAGTTGCTATACGTAATGTTGCTAATAATATAATAAAATATAACAAAATAGTGGTGAATCTAAAAAAATATGCTTTCTTTGGGCAAAAGCATGTCTTGTATTCATGTACCTCTTTTCTCCATGAATGGATTAAAAATGTTTTAGGCCAAATCCTTTTTTCGAAACTATTTTAAAACACTACTTTACATTACATTCATTTGGCAGACTCTTTCATACTTCTTTTATTCTCTCAATCATCAGGCAACATATTAATACACGTCATGAAATAACTTCATGTAGCTTTCAGAGGCATTAAACACTTCAGATGTCTGGTTTCTGTCACCACTGCGCTGAACAATTCCAACATCGTATGTTTCTTTAACAAAATAATTCAACAATAAGACTGTATCCCTGTGTAAGTAATATATAATATATAGACAGCACTAATCCGGTGTCGTTTATTCAAGTTATGTTTGAATTCATATGTAACATGTGACATCAACAATCGATGTGGAATCATTGTTTTATTGACTTTGGATTCATAAAGGTTTTTCATAAAAGTTTTATTTTCAAGGTGTTTTGTGTTGGCTTTTAATCCATGAAGCACTTTGTAATTTGCTAATTATTTTTCAAGCAATCTGATATCAGTCTGTTTACAAGGACAAACGTCATCAAGTGTGTAATTATGTCCCCAGTTCTTAAGAACCTAGTTCCGTGAGTAATCATGAACCATAAAAAAAGGAGTGTACTGTTTACCTTTTACAACTTTGATAAGCACTCACATTACTGTTGGGCTGAAACTACAGCGTGTGCTGTTTTCAACCTATGGCATTCATTGACTTGCTGGCATTTAAACCTTGAGAAGAGATTGCTCTAGTCGATGATGACTTCAATTTCAAGTTGGAAGAAAATAAAAGCACATTTTGTATCTGTTATTGGTGCATCACGCACCAATGAAGAGATAATAATAATAATAATAAAACAAAGATCTCCTCCATGTAATGAGTCAGAAGCTCGTCACACACAGTTGTCATTCCAGTTCTGCTGTACGTCTCTGATTCAGAGACAGAACAAACGTCTTCCATAGGGGTTGATGTCTCACTCATAATTGTCGGTGGGTGTGTTTGGGGTTGCACTGTAATTTGCATGGTGCCTATCGTCTGGGTGAGGCTCTGCCTGAGCAGAGGAGCAGTGATGTGGGTCACTTAGGCCTGTAATTGCTGGTCTGATAAACTATGGAGGACGGAGGGGAGATGTCCTTCCAGATATACAGTTGGAGATATTTTTCTCTTGACCAGACAGAATAAAAATTCAACCACGTCAAAATGACGCTGAACTCTGCATCAAAACTGCAGAGCTTGCATGTCTTGAAGACTTGAAACAAGGATCTGGGAATTACATAAGGCTGTCACTTTATGACATGTAAGAGGAAGTGGTCAGAAGTCCACCAATACCAACCCCTTGATATTTCTTACTGAAAATCAACTGGTGTACAGATGTATTTCCATGGGAGCAGACACTTCCATAAGATTGGTCATTCATCAAACGAGTATGCGGTCAAGGAATTTGCAATGAGCCTGGAACCGCTGTATACACAGAGCACTCAGCCAGGTTTGTGTCTATGCATCAAAACCCCCACCCTGCACACAAACACTCAACCTAGCAACTAAGCTTCACCTCCCTCCTGTGTGTGCGTCTCTCTTGCTCCCGCCTCTCCCTTACAACCACCCTCCTTCACCAAAACCCTCCCCCCTTCTCCCTAGGGATGGGCCAAACTCCCACTGCAGCCCAGCTTTAAGCTCCAGTGGAAGCCTATGAATGGGGGAGGGATGAAGTCACCATCATCATGCTTGACAATTGGCCAACTTTGGACAAAAGTGTCCAAAAGATTACTGCACAGCTATGCAATGTTAACATTACAGTTAACAGAAAGAGTTGGACAGTGCCACCAGAACTTGTGCAATATCCTATCCTCAGGGCGTATTCTCTCACAAGACAGTTCTGAGGTTGACGATGCTAGTTCCCAGCAGCCAACTAGGTTAATCCCCCGGTTACCTTCAAAGCCCTCTAATGCTTCCAAACCAGCATAAACAGGAAAAAAGTGGGGCAGGAGGAAGCCATTTAAGGAGCACTGGTTTGCAGGTCACATTTATGTGTCCACATAACTCACCCCAGTACTGCATAATGCCTGATGCAAAACTTTGCAGGGCTCCCCCCTGATAATAAGAGTTGGTTGTAGAACACTGCCTTTTGGCTGCTACGCTCGGAAGAGTCACACCAATGCAAAGACTACGTCTCTCTCGTAGTCTTTTTTTTTTTTTTTTTTTTTGCACAGGCGATCACAGACAGCCCAACTGCTGCCCTGATGACTATCTTGTTTTATAACCCGTGTTTGCTCGGAGTGAGAATGTGTTGCTGGCTCCGTATGCTGAGCACCATCGCGTGTCTAGCCCAGCGGTCTAGCACAATTTGGTGACGCAAGGGGAGCTATTAATATCTCAGGAACGGGATGTACTCGATTCTGCACAAGAGTTCACCCGAGGACAGGCGGTGATAAACACGGGCGCGCTATTGCGCTGCGGTCCCGGAGCCAGCAGGAGCAGTTCAACAGATTTATGGAGCTCCGGCCGGGTCTACCCGCTCACTCGGACGGTCAGAGCAGCCGGCCCAGGCCGAGCTGCGCGGAGCCTCCTCCCGCAGACCGGCTCGGCTCCGCAGCGCCGCGGGGTGGGAGCCCACGGCCCGCCAGCCTCGCCCACTCGTGAACCCGATGACTCCCTGCACTCGGATCAAAACAACCCCCAAAGAATGCGCGCGCGCCCCTGTGTGCTCAGTGAATGGTGGGGACGAAATATCCGCAAAATGCCTGGACAAAAGAAACATTTTGACCTAGAAGGGACATTTGGCTGGTCCCCACTGGGACTTCAGAAATGTATTTTATTTCAAAAGAAATAAAATGTCCTTTTAGTTACTAATCTCTCTCTCTCTCTCTCTCTCTCTCTCTCTCTCTCTCTCTCTCTCTCTCTCTCTCTCTCTCTCTCTCTCTC
>JBBIGA010000126.1:9243259-9286958 GCA_037576975.1 Alestes dentex
GGACATTTGGCTGGTCCCCACTGGGACTTCAAACATGCGTTTTATTTCAAAAGAACTAAAAAGTCCTTTTACTAAGATCGCAGCTGGGCTCAGATGGAGAAAAACGTATAATTTATAATCACCGGAAATGCCATACAAATAAAGGAATACAAACTTGTGTATATTCCGTGCATGAGCTTTTGTTGTCATCTTGAGACCAGACATGATGTTTTACTCAAGTACCGGTACTCCAGTAACAGGAAAATGTAAAGTTTTGTTTAGGCTACAGTAGGTTCCACGAGATACGTGCTCAAAGGGAAAAGAATGTAAATGATCCGTGGCCACATTGTCTAGCCAGTATGATAAATATCTATTTTTTTTCATGTAAATGTCAATTATGTGCAAGTATTTGTTTTCAGCATTTAAAAATTATATCCAAGCCTCCAAATATGTGTGTACAAAACAATTCAAGTTAAAGTCCACAGATCCATTCCCTTCACCTAATGATTCCCTGTCTGAGTTCATAACAAACAGTGCAAAGCTGCAGCATTAGAAGGTGTGATATCTGTGTTTTGTTTTCTCATGTAGTGCTCTCTATTACTCAAACCCATCACAACTGTGCTTGAAGTTTAGGGATAGTACATGGTATACATCACGCATGATATGCATACATTCCTGCAAGTGTAAAACCAAAAAGCAAAAACAGTCCTACAGTCATGCTACAAGATCATTTACAGAGTCACAAACAAAAACACTCCAGTCCGTCAGTAAGCACACCCCAGTGTACCAATGGAAGGACAGAGTAATACACTTCAAACAGTATGTAAGTGTGAACATAACTTGCAAAAAAGAGTACTCATGTGCACAGTCACTACACGGTACACCAAAACCACAAATGAAACACATTATGGTGTGCTTATGTATTACATTAATGCTAATTCAGTTGGCTGGGTTCTGCATGCATACATTTCTGGGTTCTGCATGCATACACACTGCAGAGATGTAGTCTTAATGAGTCTTCAAGATAAAGCATAAGAGAAAGCATGGTCCCTTGGTCTAAACAATCATGAATTCACCAGCTGTCATATTTTTTTGATTGATTGGTTGGTTGGTTGGTCAATTGATTTGTTTGTTTGTTTATTTATTTGTATTTAGTTGCATTTTATTCTATTCAACACTCTTCTGCATGTTTGACTGTACTGCTGTTAGGTCAAGCCATCAGTGCTGCTGAATTTATGTCAGGTCATGTTTTTAGTTAATTGTTTAGTTGTAGGGAGTCCTGAGTGATGTGGAGGCAATGATCCCAGTTGGTAGGACCGTGGAGATATATTTTTCAGTACATGGAAATCTTTGAAAATAAAAAAGCCAAAGAGATCCACATTTAAAAGATGTTCTGTCAGATTTGTTTGTCTGCATTGCCACTGGTGTCTAATGTGTCCTTTGCAGTGTCATGTATTGTTTTTCCCTCTGGCTGCCTGTAGGCATAACTGATTGCAGTCTGGCCCTATTCCTCAAAAGCATCACTGTGTTAAGATCATTAGATAGAGTTTTCAAAACACAGTGATACTTGCCGTACCATGTTATGATCATCTTTCTGCTGTGACAGGTGTGGATATCTCGAAAATATTTGCACTTTTCACGTGTACCTCTATTGATCTGTATCCAATACAAAGTAGGCATGCTCATGCATTGACATACTGTCAAGTTCCACAAAACCACTTGCGTCACAAGGTCAGCTGTATTGTTTAGATGGTGCAAGAGCACTGTTGAAAGTATGGAAACCGATTCTTTCCCATTAGGATGCCAAATTGCATGAGAACTTTTAGATAAAAGGGAAGGATTCTGAGGCCAGCCTGTAGTACGTTAGTGCCACATCCCCTGAAGGCAGACTGGAGAATAGTGTCATTTGAATAAGGAGAGGAAAGAGGCCCTCTGTGCACTGTGTCATCTCGGTGAGTTAATGCAAAGGCTGGGGGTCACATGATATGACATGATGCAGCTGAATGGAGAGGAGAAAAAAGAGAGATGTTTCTTTTAGCCCTGCAAGGCACATCCCACTCAAACCAACCCATTGATCAATGCTCTCTATAGAGGATCTCGTCACAGACTAACAGATAAGGGAAAAAAAATGTGCTTGCTCCATTTTGCTCTTTTAAGCTATATTGCACAAACTAGACAAAGCTTGCCCTGAAGCATTGTGGTCAAAAGCATTATTACTAACCACAGCCTGCATGTCACTATATTTACAGCTATTTCTGAATCACTTGCAATGATAAGACATTTAAGTTATGACGTGTGTGGTTAATGCGGCCATGTTCACCTCCTCTGCTTTATTCAATCATTAACCAAGAAGGTCATGATGATATAAGATTTATAAAAGGGTGGAAGTACAGCTAGGCTGCATGCCTTATCTAGAGCGTGCCATATCATCGTTTCTCCTTTAAAACCTGAGTTCCTGGAACTGACAATTCACAGCAAACAGACTGGCCCGTGGTTATTGTATTGCAGAGAAATGACTGTGTGGCACGTGTAACCTGAATATCCAGCTACAGGCGTGGGGATGGGGATGGGGGGGTGCTGAACGCAGGCACTGTTGGAATAACACATAGTCTGAACTTGTTTGTGTTCCTTTTTGTGACACACTCTGTCCTGGCCTTATTTGAATCTGAGGTACTTACTTGGAACATAATCACCAACCAGAGTTCAACCCCTGATAAGAAACAAACTAAAAAATTCAATGAAGATAATAATTTGGTCTTTTGAACAGACATGATGGGCAGACCCTAAATTAACCTCACTTTCTGTATCATATTGGCCCTTATGTA
Source organism: Alestes dentex (assembly GCA_037576975.1). Classification (NCBI taxonomy): domain Eukaryota; kingdom Metazoa; phylum Chordata; class Actinopteri; order Characiformes; family Alestidae; genus Alestes; species Alestes dentex. The sequence goes on from JBBIGA010000126.1 coordinate 9,246,064, forward strand.
CTCCTTGCTGATGGTTTTATTGTTCCACTTTATGTATCTATTCTTATATTTCCTGAGCTGAACAAGGTACAACACACTGCAGATCATCTGTGTCATGTAAACAGTGGCAATCTGTGAAAAGTGAAACTGCTGTTGTTTAACTCAGAACTGGGGCCTCTTTATTCACATCAGTAAAGCCACCAAAATTTTCCATCTCTTTACCTTACTTTCATTAACCATTGCTCTCATAACCACTGCCAAGTTCTCAGACCTGTTTGAGTGTTCATCATATGCCTTTCTCGTGTGCAGAAAACCAGCGGCATGTGAATTTGTTACAGCATCCTTAAAAGCAGTTTAAGCAAAATTTTGGGTTCTTTCTGAAAAGAAGTTTTGATTGCTAATAATTTCATGCAAGAATTTCATTGAAATTATATCCTTTCAAAAATCTTGTATCATTTTCTGGGACCAATCTCTGTTTAATAACTGTTGGTGCCACTACCTTGGACAAGAAGACATTTTGTAAATTCACTCCGGTTATAATCATAAAATATGCAGAGGGATGTACACAGGCCTGACTAACTGAACGTTTACCCATTCCCAAACCTAAAAACATTTGTTGGCATGTTATATAAATAAGTAAATAAGTAAGTAAGTAAGTAAATAAGCATGCAAGTAAGTACAATTTATATAGTACCTTTCACAAACCCAGGATTGCTTATTTCATTGTTACTTATAGTAAAACTCACCATTAACTGAACAGAGTCACCATAATAACAAGCACCTAAATTTGGTCATTTTAAGGTGAGCTGTTTCATTTGCCATTTAGATGGAGGTAGTCTGAGCCAATGGTAAGCTGTGTGTACGAAAACACTCATGCAAAACTTTAGGACCCAGAGGTAATTTTTGTTGTAACTTTAGGACCCAGAGGTAATTTTTGTTGTAACTTTAGGACCCATAGGTAATTTTTGGTGGCATGCAAAAAATTAGTTTTTGCTGAATCATCCAAGTTGTTCCTCACTTGACTGGCATTTGTATCAGTGTAACATATTACTTGCTTTTACCACGTTGGCTTTGCAAAATAAGTTGAATGCAATGCGGCTGAAGCATCAGCTGCTGATGAGCCTTTTTATTCCACTCATTTTAACACTAAGCATTTATCTACTGACTTTTTCTTTTTGCTTTGTTGAAATAATGTAAATTATGTGAATGTGTAATGCATACTTAAGGCCTTGGTGTCAGTTTCTACTGAAAATCTCTACTGGTTCCCAAAACATATCTGATATCTTCTGGTAACAGGTTTCACTCAATTAACCGTACATGTTCACTGTGTCCATTAACACAGTTGTCACATTGTAGCTGCTCTGGTAGGAGTCAGTGTTGACTGATCAGAATTATACATTTTTCCTGTGAAAGTAGTTTGGCAAGGAAGGCTCCTGTCATTTACAGCATAACTATCATTGTGAACCAGTTCTTGATTTGATAATACATCTTTTGATATTACCAAAGTTGACTAGTATTATAATGGCGCATTTTGATTTATGTCAGACAAGAAATATGATATGATTTTTAACAAGATTTCTTGCTATGTTCTGGTTAAATATTGGCTGCTATAGTTAGTCTATGTCACCTTTTTTACTTTAAAAAAGGGGACACTCTTTTTTGTCTCTGCATGGGCCTGGCAGTTAGCATGGGTAGTGGTACTTGCAAGCACCAGAGTATGTAGTCTGTGCCAAGATGGTGTGCTGGTGTAGCCTTTAGCCAAGTTATATGTTTGTCCTGGAGGACATCAGATACAACATTGCAGAACAGTGTGATCCACTCCCACCATCAAAGTTAGGAACCCAGCCAAGGACGTGAGGGGAGAAAATATGAGCATGTGGAATGATTGACCACTAATGGAGGCATGCTGATTAGAGACCCAGTGAACTCCACTGGAGGAGACGGTTGCGCTGAAGGAGACAAAAGAGACTCATGGGGAAAGCAAGAGTGAGAGACAGTGTGTACGCGTGCTACTAGGGCACTCCCTCTTCTAAATCTGGTTAAATGTTCTACAAAGCCTTTAACACGTGGTGTTCAGTCTCACTATTGCATTTGTCACTGATCTGTGAACAGCTTTGTGGTTTCTCATACAATAGGTAAGACTGACACACAGCTAGAGGAGACTGGTCTGCAGTCAGTACAAAAGAGTGACGTCTGTAAGCAGGAAGAGAGTATTTGCACCCATGATGGGAAATGAGACATTTCCCAACTCTGAAAGAGCAAAGCTAAACCACAAGAAGTAAACAACCTCTGAGTTTCATATATGTCAAGAGTTCTGCATTGACATTTAAATGCTACATGCTTTCTATTCGACATGCGAACAACAAGACCTTCATTAATGGCAAAGACTTCAGAAATGATTAATTACAGAAAGTGACTAAACTCAGACAAAAAGGACAAAAGCTTCTTTAGAAGGGATGATCTCTTTCAGCATTAGTACCTATCAAGAGCTCCAGTCATCTGCTCATGTTCAGCCACAGCTGAAAGAGGCCGGCCCTTGTTACGGCAGCATTGCTTTATGACCTTCAGCTCTCTGATGGATGTTTGCCAGTCAGATGGTCGGAACACTCTGACACGTTCTTGGGAAGAGTGCAGTCTGTGGGTGATTACGAGAGACACCTGAAGAGCTGTTTGGTTCAGCTTGAAATGCTTTTCCCAGGAGCAAAATGGAATGGAGTCACATGCACAGCCCGCATGAGCCATTACTATTACTGCTACTGAGTACTTTCAGCTGCCTTTTATGCTTTTATGATGTTTGCATTAGATATACACCTTTTCCTTGACATAGTGCAGTGATGTATGGTTTTAGGGAGCATGATTATTTTAATGACGTATTCAAGCTTAGTTGCACTTGAAAGATAAGTGAATATCCATAACAAGTCCAGACATTTTGGTCCGGTGTGTTCAGCATCGTTCACAGTTTTTACAAGTCTGACAAGCCATAATTCTTAGTGAATGAGCTCCCTCAGTCCTTACACAGTAATTTAATAACAAAACCCGCTAATATATACAGCCGTGTGGCATTCACCTGTTATTATTCAAAGTGCTACCTGTCATGTAACGCTGACGTGTACATCCAGACAGTCTGTGATTTCTGTCCCAGGCTGTCTGTCTTAGAAGAAACTATACAGATATATGGTTAGATACATGCAACTCGACTTGTGTCCCACTCTTTTATTTTCCTTATACTCCAGCAATAGGGATGGATCCTTGTACAAATTTGAAACTGATCTCCAGAACCTGGGCCACATGCTCTAGGACAGAACAGTACTGGAATGGACAGTTCCAGCATGTGGTGTTCAGGGTCAGGCTTTTCTGTGCTAGAACAAAAGCATACCCTTTGCTGACTTCACAGCAGGCCAGTCATGACAGATGTCCGGATTGTCTTTCTCTGAAAAATCAAGGTACTAATATCATTGCAAAATGCTTGAGACCTTTTTAAGGCAAGTTAAAGTGATCCCAATTCTTCAGTGCCTTTGGCAAACTCACCCCTGACTCATCTCTGAGAACATGTGTCAGAGGACTACTTTTCAACTTAAAACTTTATGGGTCAGTGATGAAAATTTTAATAGTAAAGTGAGTCATCTCACAGGAGTAATCATACAGTGGGAGAGATTCTACCCACCATCTAAATCATTTTTGGACACCACTGTGTCACAGGCAGCTCAGATCATAAGTAAAGGGCCAGAAAGTGGGTTTTTCACTGTGTGGGTGAAGTGAGAGTTATTCAGAATTTCTCACAGATTGCAGAGTTTTCAGTGCTTGCTGATGAAGTGTAAATGATTTTTGGATACTGTGTAATAGTCTGCAGTGTAATAACTCTGTGGCTGAAGTTGTTTTGCTGACAGACAGGTACACGTCTATGAAGTCACTAATGCCTTGTTCTGGCCCACACTTGTAGCATTGTAGTTTTAATTGCAAATATATGACAAATCTTTTTAGTCCTTTGGGAAATAAGAGAAACGCTGACAGAAATGTGTCTTGTCATGTATGCATGCCTATGGGTGACGGCAGAGGGAAAAGCATTTTTCTTCCTCTTGTGGCAGCCATCTTGTGAAAGAGGAACTGCCCCCTTGTTGTTGTGCTGTCATGGAGCGTGGCTCCGAAGCACCACATGAAACGCAAGAACACCCAGTCCTTGTGGTGAAAGAATATGTAAAGTAATACAGCCAGATGGTCCTCTGAATGCAGTGTAGCCTTGTTCACACTGAACACCAGGAACTTTCCAGAGAGGCCTTTTGTGAGCAGAGCTGAAAGACTACACGCTTTCCCACAGGAGAGGAAGCGCATTGCTGCTGTTAAAGGGTGCACTCCAGTCGATGCCGTTCCACTCTTTGTTTCCTTTTCCTTTTCAATGAAGTTTGATTTTGCATTTTCCTCTTTAAACTCTGAAATCCTTCTGCTTCAATTATTTGAAGACATACAGACTGAATAATAAAAGCCGTGTGTTTACGATTTTGTCTAAACGTGAGAATCTGTTATATCCTTCTTTATTTCTTATTCTTGTTTTCCCATTAAGGCCCCTCTGATGCTGAAATCTGGAAAGCAGACTTGCCTAATGGTGGCTGTGTACTTTAACTGTTTCTGATTTGGGGCTAAGCGACAGTGTCATGGATCTGCTTGCACTATAATGACAACCAGTTCTTTGTCAAATGACAGATCTGAAACAACACTGACTTTTTCTAGGCCTACTTTAAGTCCATAGGTTTTCTGTGGCTGAACAGAAGTGTTCATTCACTTTAGCCAACAGCAACAAAACAGTAACATTTTGTAATGCAAGAGGCATTTTGCTACAGCCTATGAGCTTCCACCCTTTAGCTGAGTGACATCATATGCCTCTCTGCAACTATATGAATGTGCAGCTACTAAAGCACTTCAGATATTTTAACACTATTGCTGAGAGCACTAATCTGACCTTTTGGCCACAAAATTAATGAGTAATTAGGCTATAAATAAGAGTTGTACATATGTGTCGTTTACGCTGGTGATGCTGGGGACTTTTTGAAACAAATACGTTTGCGATGCTTCCCACCCCCGTCGACAAATACATTTCAAACCCTTCTCTCTGCGGTTGACAAATACATTCTTCCTCCTTCCCCCATTAACAAATATGATCAGCACCCTGAAAAAAACCCAAAGCGCAAACCAAACGATGCCTGTTTATTTATGTGAATAATGCATGGCTATCATAACAAATAGTGGATTTTTTTACTGGGTTTGAAACATTTACAATCACACTGCTTGCACAGGGATTAAACACTAGATGTTCTGGGAAGTTGCAACTATGAGTGATAATCTGCTAGAACTGTGTATGGTTATGTCAAGTGCATGTCATGAATACTGTATTCAGCTGGTGGACTAGGGGTTAGGGAGTTACCCATGCAATCAGAAGGTCATGGGTATGAATCCCAGGACTGCTAGTGACACCACTAAGGTACCCTTGAGCTAGGTACGGTCCCCACACACTGCTCTCCGGGTGCCCCGTTAGTTGCAGCCCACTGCTTCACTTGTTGAATGGGTTAAATGCAGAGAAATAATTCCACATTGTTCACACTGTGCATTGTGGTGTGCTCACCTGTGACTATAAGGGACCACTTGACTTTATATTAAGATATTTTCTTACATATTTTAGAGTCTAAAAGCTGAAAGAACTTGATGATTCAGTACTGTCCAGGGTTATGGCTTCGTTATCATTAGTAATGAAGATAAGTGTTCAAATGCAGACCTATCCCAACTGTTTTTCTGTTGTGTGGAGAGTGATGGTTTTGCTTAAGAATGTTCACAGTATTATAATAATCTGTTCACTATAACAAACTGGCCAACGAAACTAAAGGACCCAACCACCTTGCTCATGCATGTATAGTACACTTTAGCATGCATGTGTCTGTGTGTATATACATATAAATACACACACACACACACACATACACACACACAGACACATACAGACACAAATGTATATATACACACATACTGCCCACTCTCACCACACACAGACGCGCGCGCGCTGAATGAAGTTTCTCGGGTACTTTGTGAACTTCAGCGGAGGAGATGAGGAGCGCCGCAGCCAATGAGCGCGCGGGTGTCGTGACGAGGCCGCGCGCGGACCGCCCCCGGCATGGATACTGTGCGCGCGGAGCGCAGCGAGACACACCGCCTGTCACTTAACACACGCAGGACTGGGGCCAGCATGGCACTGTGCACATCACACGAGTCCAAGTTTCTGAACACCTCCTTCAGGGACGAGCACGAGTAGAGAGGAGGAGGAGGAGGAGGAGGAGGAGGCGAGCGCGTGAACGGTTTTATTCTGGCTCGGTTTGATCACGCAGGATGTCAGAGCTGCTGAAAAGCCGGTAAGATCCAGAAAGAAGTGAGTTCTGCTTTCCTGAGAGCTACCTCCACATCAGCACCAACACAAAGGGATTCCGCGGAGTTCACTGCTTGAGCCGAGAATCATTTGGGGTCTGAATGTCCTAAAATAAACCTTTGGGGGCACTTTTCTTTTTTCTTTTCTTTCTTTTTTTTTCCTTTTTCGAAATGGAACACTTAGCAGCTGAGTGCCTTGTGTCAATGTCCAGCCGTGCAGTGGTGCACGGTCCTAAAGGGAATAAAGAAATCCGGCCCGAAACTGCGCCTGCCGCCCGGCACGGGGAAGAGTCCAAGGAGGCTCTGGTGAAGGACAACTCTTCCCTGTTCGTGGTGGCCAGGATCCTGGCGGATTTCAACCAGCAGAGCCCAAACCATTTTGCCGAGCAGGCGAGGATAAAGGAGGAGAGCGTGCCGGTGGCCCTGACGAGAGATGTTGATGATGGAAACTCTGCCACACCTACCGCCACCCCTGCCGACTCTGCCCTCAAACAAAGAGGCAAGCGACTGAGGGCTCGGACTGAACAGGAATCCCCCCAGAAAAAGCACAAATGCCACTATTCAGGTTGCGAAAAAGTTTATGGCAAATCGTCCCATCTCAAAGCTCACCTAAGGACACATACAGGTCAGTCCCCCCACTGCAGCAAGTGGTTTGCTCGTTTGGTTTTCCTTGTTTTCTCACTCGCTCAAACATAAAACGCACCGGGATTATGACTTCATAAATAAATACATAAATAATGTGGTGGACTGTTTTACACGGGCACACGGTGACAACAAATAATGCACACTGCTCCTGTTTACTGTAACAACCAGCAAACACATATGAAATGCAGCTAAATGTCCTCCTTATAATAAAGTCTTTATAATAAAACGTGTTTTACACTTCCTAAGCGTTATTAAAGCGAAAGTGGGCTGCCGTGTTATTTAAGTGGCGGTGTAAATGTGGCCACGCCCACAACCACAGGAGAAATCTTCAGCCAGGGAGAGCAGCAACAGTTCCCCCACACAATCTCCCCCTCAGCGCGCCGGGGCGGGTCTCCTCGCCCCCTCTCACTCCTGAACGCTTTGTCAGGGCTCTACCGAAGAGATCCGTGCGTTTTGTGGGCACAGTAGCTATAGTAGCCTCGCTGAAAGTCACTCAGCCCAGTAACTCATGGAGAGTTTGGAGAACAACATTAGCAGCTGGCGGTCTAGTGGTTAGGGAGTTGCCCCTGTGATCGGAAGGTCGTAGGTTTCGAATCCCAGGACGGCTGGTGGCACCACTGAGATACCTTTAGCAGGGTCCCCACACACTGCCCCCTTAGTGCTGTGTTCCTAGCTGCCCGCTGCTTCACGGGCTTAAATGCAGAGAACAGTTTCATGCGGTGCCACATACAAATACAATCTACAGTATACGCCCATTATCAAGCCTGGCATCATCCTCCCTCCCCCCCTGAGCCTGCAGTGCTGTCCAGGAAGCCCGTTTAGCTCAGCCAAAAGTTATCGAGACTGGAAGCACCACTTCTGTGTTGGACACGATGTAGAAACAGAGCTGGAGACCCTCGACAGGACTAACAAACGTAAACCTTCTTTGACCCTTTGTTATTGGTGCGCTGAAGCTCCTTGGGATATATATACAGAGAGACGAGAGAGAAAGTGAATAAACAGGGAGAAAGGGGGGCTGCATGGAGTTCTGCAGATGCTTGTCTGCTTCTTAAGCTCTTTGTTGTGATGTGCCACACCCCCGTCGGCCAGACTGCCAGCTGATCTGGCCAGCAACAGACTCAGCTAGATGAGCTCAGAGAGAGATAGAGAGCAGCAGAACTCCACTTCGTATCAAAACTAAACCATTTTGTGCTTAACTAAACCACCAAATATACTTAATCCAAGGATGCTGTTCCATCATTCAGTTATCTGGCTCCTAAGTCTGACTACAATATTTTAAAACATGATCATACGCCCTAAGTATGTGGAACAATTATCTTGCACAAAGACTTCAGATCCCGTATAATGATGTACAGCATGTAAAAATGACATAAAAATAGAAATAACCCCCTTTTTGGTTTGACATGGCACCCATGCACACACCATTTTCAGAAGCATGAGTGAGTGCAGGGAGGATACCATATGTCATGCCTGGTTTTGGTGCCAGTAAGCAGTAGCTGAGGGTTTTGGTTAATTAAGCCCTTTGTTAAATTGCATTATGTCATAAAAAACATCTTGACAGTGTTTTACTCAGCTTCTTCCTTTCCTTATTGTAATCTTAATTATTTTTGACACACAGAGGTAGGAAGGGGGCGAGCGTGAGGTGCATAACTATGCTTTTAGGTATGAGGTCACACTTATGTGGTTATACTGATGTATTCACAGTTCCCAAGTGAGTGAGACAGTTTATGCCACAGTCTGTGGCCTGTGGCCAGTAATACTTTTTCTGGGTCTACACTTAAGCCCCATCCCGATGCTTTCTCTATTAACTGGGGTCATTCTTTGCTCTCCTCGCTTCTGATTGGGCCTCGCTTCACTTGCAGGTTTGGGATTGGATTGTGTTCTGGTTGAATAATGAGTGTTCCGCCTCATTTGTTTTGGTAATCAGAGAATGTGGGTCATTTGAGTTCAGCAGTCCAGGCTCAGCCAACCTGCTACGTGCCGGGCGCCTTTTCCTAAGCACTCAGCAGATTTTTCCTCAGTCTTAACCAGTAGAGCAAAGACAAAATGGATCCCTCTCCCAGCTAAACACCACTGTCTAATTGAAGGGGGAGCACAGTGTTATAAAAACATATGAGGGGAGCCAAGTGAGCTGGAGTCCTCATTTGACTTCAGTAACGCCCTGAACCCTTTTTCGACTCTGGTTTGAACTCTGCTTTGGAACATTTGTCTTCCTGAATCAGAAACTGGGCATGGAGTCCTGTTCCTTTCAGTAATAAAAAGTTACTTGGATCTTGGGATTGCCTTTTTTAGATGACTCAATTCAGCTTTGTTGATGTTTTTGATGTGAGATCGTAATTGAATGCCAAATTGTCTTTTCTAACACTGTTAGTGTTATTTTTTTTCTCGCAGAGCCGGATTATGGTGCTTTACAGCTGCCCCTTTTCCCATCAGCTCATAATGTCCGAGTGTCCATAAATCGGTCCTGGGGACCCCATGCGCTGCATATTTGTAACTTCCGTACTCTAACACACCTGACCCAGCACAATAGCTGAAGCAGGTGTGGTAGCTGAGAGAAAGGACAAAAATTTGCATAGTGTGCAGTCTCCAGGACCGGGATTAGGAATCCCTAGTATAAGTGAATGGTGTTGGAGTGCATCATGATAGATTGATGGTAATAGATATAAACAGTGTGCTCCACTCTCATTTCACATATAGGCTCAGCATGCCACAGAATGACTGGCTGGGAAGGCAGCCGTTACATGTGCTAGCTTGCTGTGAGAAGAGGAGGTTTATGGCGGTTCTGGAGCAGATGTACTATTGTGATCAAAAGCTTGCTTAAACCATGTGACTCACTGCTTTAAAGGAAACTGCAGTACTGTTTGCATTGAAATGCAAATATGGTGAGGACAGTGTTAAAGAGTGTTAAAGTTTTGTGGTGGTTTTGATGAGTGACATCTGCATGCTGCATCTCAGATTACTACAACATCTAACTGACTCTGTTAATGAGCATAACTGTGTTATGTGCAAGCTTTAATGACTAAGCGTTTGCCAACATGTATGCCTTTCACGTTGAGTCTTTGCACATTTGGGATGTTTGCAGTGTAGTTTCATGCAGCTGATGCAGAGCCTGAAGTTCACTCAGCTATTCATGTACCTCTGTTGTTACAGCATGTTCTTAATCGAGATAAGGTTATTGGAATGACCTTCAGGTGACCTCTCAAGAAATCTGTTGCAGCTTAGCCTGACTGTTCCTGGGACTTGCCTTGACTGAATTAGGAGTTAAAACTGTCTTTTCTGCTAAATGGTTTTATTTTGAGCCTTGCTTTGTTCCTTTGGATATTTCACAATAGATGTGTATCTGTGTACCTGTACTCATACGGAATGTACGGCGTAAAATTTGGAGATCAGTTTTACTTCCCGGACAAGCTTGGTTTCCCCTCAGAGAAATCAGATATTCTATTACTGACACGCACAAAAAGGTCATAACAATCAATTGAAAAAATACTATACCTAATTCTTATCACAACAATAAAGACCTTGATAAAAACCAATGTCAGATCACAATTTAACAGCAGAAGTGCCATTTCAGATTCTCCAACACAAAATGTCAGACACCCTGTGGCTTTTAATACAATAACATAGACAAGATGGAGGGAAAAAGCTCATATATCATACTCATACACATCAGTATGTGAAGTGGTGGCTAGCACTTGTTCAAGGTGTGAGTTCACAGTGTGCATGCATTTGGAGAATTCACATTACTTTAACTGGCTAAAGTTGAGGTAAGAAGAGGAAACAAGCACCCGCTGTTGCTGTAGTGTGAAAGGGAATGGGTGGGGGTCCATCTCAGAAACACTCTCATGAAACTTGAGAGTTTCTCTGCAATGAGAGGAAGTGACGACGTCGGTGGAGATTGACAAAGCTGTGACTGTTGAGCTTGTGGGCAAATGACTGCACACGTGCTGTACTGATACTGCGCTTGCTTTCTCTTTACCATGACTTCCTTTTCTCTTCCCAGCAATATGTTTTTTTTTTCCCACAAAATGTCTGCTCTATATGATGCACAAAACCACATCTCAGATGTCTTTTTCTTTGCTGTGCAGATGAACTTTATTGAGCCAGGCTGATTGTCAATTACTAAAATGTTTTTGGAGGATGTTATGATTTAGGCATTAGTCAGAATGTGTATTTGATTGATCTGTCGTCCAGTCCTTATTTTTTTGCATTCAATTCAAGAGTTGTGTTCCTTTGAGATTGAAATTGCTAGTTATCTGTTGTGAAAGTCCACTGGATGTTCATTAAGTGCACAAATGTGTTTGACTGGCAAAAGCAAGAGAGAACCTTGTGATCGGAAGGATGCCTTTGGGCCCTGTGTTCCAGGATAATCTCTCCCAGCACAAGCTAATCTGCTCTCTGTGCGACTCCGTAATGTCATCTGTGCTTATTTGCTGTGCTGTTCAAAATTGGTATTCAGTGTCCATCTCAAACAATGAAACAGGGAGATTCATCCAAGAGACTTGAGTCTCTTCAGCCACATTCTACACTGAAGTGGTACATGTAGGTCAAAAGTGTATTAAGACATGGCAGTTTAGGGTGCCGAGAATACAAATTGGTCATTACGCTGTTGGGGCTTGGAAGAGTTCAACGGGTTCAGCAGGTTCAGGGTCTCAGATTACCAGACAGCTTTTGTGTGACCGCATACATCAGTGAGGTGGGGGGTTCCTCTTTACCCGAGCCACTTGGCCTAAACTATGGAACATAGGCTGGTAATGGCATACATTGATATGAGATAGGTTAAAGCAGTTTTAAGATACAGTATTCTGAAAAGTGCAGCAATGAGGGGATGGCTGTTTTACAAATTGAAGAGCCTGTCCCTTATCCCACAGAGCTACATGCTGGCTATTTTGTGATGAGTTCAGTAAGGTTGTGATCCATTGTATGTTCCATTTTATAATCTCGCAGCAATATCTGTAGAGCCTAATAGGATAAGAATTCCCCTTTGGCATGCTGAAATTGAATAACAGGCCGTGTAGTGGAAAATACGAGGTTAGCAAAGACCAAGAGATGGCTCTGATGAGCTCATGTCTCAGTCATGTCTGTTGCAGGAGCACCTCTTACCCTTACGGTCCCGTCAGTGCCATGGGCCTCTTAAAAAGCTATTCTGTCATTGTATTGGCTTGGGACAGACTTCACAACTAATCACTAGCAGCACAAGCCAATCAAAGGACATAATGACATATTTCACAGTTGGTTTGTCTTTTTGTTCGTTCCCTTGACCCCAGTGCTCCTGGAGGCTCCTCATGGCATTGTGCTCTAGAGGCACCCTTAGTACCACCTGGGGTTTCAGAACAAAATGTACAAACAATGATGTGTCTGTATTATTTATATAATATAGGTTCACAAGTATGTAGGCACATGAGCTGGCATAGTGTATAATTGGGGACATTTCATGCAGACAACGCATTCAACTAATTAAAGCCATGGAACATGTGTGAGGTCTCAGTGATTTGTCAGGCATTTTTGGTTTCCTGTGGACAATGATGGTGGGACATTTATATCCTGTGTAGCATGACCTTAGACAGGTTCAAGTCTAATAGATGGGTGTTAGCTGGGTATTCTGGCCCTGTTCTTGTTTCCACCCGCTAACCTGGGAACAGAGCCAGGCTCATGGCAGTGTTGGGCACAACGTTAGGGGACAGTGCCATGCAGGGAATGTTCTTTGATGCTCTGACTAAGCCCAGTTTCCATTCCACACCTGTGGACTACCACTTACAGAGCACAGGCCGGAATGTTGCCCATGGGTACACTTTGACTTTTGGTGACCTTAAAGTATTCTGGTGCACACCAGCTGTTTGATTAGTCTTTATATTAGTGCTATTATTCATTACCGTTGGGTCACTCAGTCTATGCCTAATTGATTTTTCTTTATGGTATTTCTCCAACACCAGTCACTCGACTTTGTGTTCTTGAATTTGACTCTTTAGACATAACCTATTCTGTGGTAGCCTGATAGCTAAGCTAGTGCTATCACCACAAGCAGCAGTACACTATACTCTTCTTCTTTGCACTGCTTAACAATTAACAGTTTTCATTGTTAAATTGGTGGTTTAACATTTACAGAGTGATGGAAAGAAATTTATTTATTTTTGCTTGTACGGATTAAAATTCATGCTTGGGATTTATTTATACGGCAGTTTATTAGATGTATGTGCTCAAATGATTAAAAAAATAAAAATTGAAACATGGTTTTCTTTGGACAGCGACGATATGCTCCGTCAATCACAAACCAAGCACTAGTGTGCTTCATTCAAGGGATTTAAAAAATAAGTACTTATCCAGTACATCAGTGTCAAATGTCTTTCTCTTCTTCTCTTTCTCCCCCTCTCTGTTCCTTCTGCACATGTGATGGGGTGAGGTGCTTAAGCCCCATGAGTATTTCATCATGCACTCAACCATCCATTTCCAGCCATTCATCACTCATTAAAGCTCTACTCTTGACGGGAACACAACTCCTAAGTTTTTCCACTATGGTCAGGAAAATACCCTTTATTTCCCAAAAACATCCAAAGCACTCGAGAACATGCTCCATTCACTGTGTCAGGTAAAGATTAGTTAATGCAACAGCAGGGTCACCCACTCCCTGTACTGTCTGTAACACTGCACTGAGCTCATGTATTCTTTAGTTAGCTCTGCAAGAGCCTTGTAAAAGCCACTCTGTTCCTCTTCAACCCCCCTTAGTGTGTGCCCTCTCTCTGTGGCTGAAGGAGCTTTGAGAAAAAGAACCGATGAGGTGGTGTGTATGTGTTGGTAAGGCCTGCCCTTTCTTGCTTTTTGATTGTCTGCCACCCTAAAGTTGGGTTCTCCTGGCAGCAGAGGAGTTCTGTGGTTTGTTTGGTTCTCCGTTTTTTGCTTTCCTGATTCAGAGGCGTAGGAAGGATTTTACGGGCCTTAATGTCAAAAAATGTTACCTATACAGTTGCGTAAGCAGCAATTTACAGGGTCCAATAAAAATGCTGGGGGCCACAATTAGAGGCCCAGTGTGATTGCCTTGTTTGTACTACCAGTACTTTTGCAATTCATGTAGCCAACAAGTGAAGCAGCTATTACTTTTTTGTCCCACTTGCGCTAACACTGCTTTGCTCAGTGCTGCCTGGGATATGCTGTAACGGACGAAGGGGTAGGGTGGGGCGAAATGCAGGGATCTGCTGTCAGTGCCCCAGTCAATGTAGGTCATTTGTGCAGCTGCATCTGTAGGCAATCTGATTTGCCTGCTCTCCGGCTCTCTGTGCGGGGACCACAGATCACTGCTGATTTTTGAGCTAGAATTGGGTGGGAGAAAAAACGACAAGATAAGAACGCATGAACAGAGACAGATAAGTGATGTGCTTTTTTTTTTTTTTTTACAGTGTAACGGATTCTCGGTTTTCTCCAGACTGTCATATTTACATTACTGTCATCTGTGAAGCGTTTGACCCTTTCCTGTGTAATGTGTCTATGAGTGGAGGATCCGGGGCAGTTGTGCTCTCTGAGGCGTGGTCATGTGAAGGATGAAAAGACACATTCAGCCGACGGGCACTGGCCTTGGGGGGAGGGGTCTCTCTGCTATTTCACATATAGAGGTGAAAAGACCCCACTTTGTCTGAATGCTGTCTGCCTGCCAGTGGGGGCACGAGGGAGAGCCATGCATGAAGGGACTCCGCAGCCTACCTGCTCGTGCCAGCATTTCTGTAGACATAAACAGCTCCTAATGGCAGCAGCTGTCTCCATGTCCATAGTTAACCAGGGTAAAAAGATTAGCCCACAGCCTGCAGCAAAACAAGCCTGCCAGGCATTTTTAAAGTGCCCTCAAGGCCAGGGAGAAGCTCCACTCCAGTTAATTGATGAGACTAAAGTGATGAGACGGGCAATTTTACAAAACATGCTTGTGTCCTGACCAAGAGAAAAAAAGCTGCAGGACTTGTCTGAATGTCTACCTCACTGTATGTGGGTGTGTCTGTGAATGTTGCAGACAGTGGGAGGAGTGAGTTATGGTTACCACGAATGGATGTCTGAGTTAAATGGCTGAAAGAAAAGGCCCACCCATTGCACACAAGGCTGATGCTATTGTTCATATCCCGGCAGTACTGACACCATGTGATGATACAATTGTGATTCAAAAAGCATGGCTTTTTTTTTGCATTTTTCTCATAGACAAATCCTGTGTCTCAGCAAGCCCAGTCCAGTTCTGATCATTACACCTGACCCACCCATATATCTTTTTTCCACCCATGCTCACAGTAACATTAATCCCCAATTTCTCAAAGTCAAACGAGTGAATGGAGACAACGGACTGAAAGCATGTAATGACGCACTGTGCTCTCTGTGGTTAGACAGACCCCTCCTCCACACACTCATTCAGACGTGCATACACACAGAAGCTGGCAAACAAGGTGTAATGTCCCTCTGGTTTTTTAACCCTTTCTCTGGTCTTTTTTTTATCTGGGTCAAACCACATGAGGAGCATTTCACTTCATCAGCAAGATGCTCACAAGACTCCCCCCAGCACTTGTTATGAAATGTACGTTGCATCTCACATTGACGGTTTTGTGGCGTTAATGCTCTCCAGCCGTGACTTTATTACCACTCGTCCTTGAGCCAGTATTTGGTTTTGGTCTCTATGGTATATGTGGCCACACTGAGCTCACTTCTTGGCACCCATCATTAGATAGTGGGTGTGACCCACATCTCTCTCCTGCCGTGGTTTTTGGACAATAACCGCGCCTACTCTCATGATGTCTGGTTCTGATGACTTAGCAGTGAGTGAGGTCATGGAGCTCGCTCTGTAGGAGTGATACTGAGAGGGAGAGCCTAGCAATTCCTCCTTTGGCCTGATCTGGGAACAGCACTGCAGTATATTCTGCTAATGGTGTGCATTTGGGCAGGACGAGTCTGGTTCTGGACCAGAAGAAAGAGGCATCTTATATTCTAAGCAGATTCTGGCCAGGGGGCAGCCTCCACCACCCTCATGTCATTAACCCACTGTGGAGAAGCATGGCTGGCTGGCTTCTTCCTGGCCCTCGGCCACAGCCATAAACACAGGAATAAATTACATCCCTCTGATGATTGCTACCACTGCATTTGTGGTGCCACTCTGGGCCTCATGGTTTGCCTTGGTCTGCCACTGATCTCAGTGGGCATGCTCAGTACAGCTTTGGACCTCGATGTGGTAAGTGCTGGGTTGCTAATTCCGAGTGTCTAACCAGTACTTCATGTGATCCTTCAAGCTGACCTCATGACAACAAGCTTCTATTTTAAGAGTATTTAGATTAGTCATAGATTGATTACTTTGTCTTGGGTCCATACAGAAGCTCTTTTTTACTAAAAATTAAAGCCCGTTTGAATCTAAGGCTCCCTAACTGAATCCTAGTCATTGCAGAACAAATCACATAACTGGCCTCAGATAAAAATGTAAAGCTTCCACCAATATCATTTTGTGTGAGTAGTGAGTGAGTGATGTGGGACTGTAATGATTGGTTTAACTCAATGTCTGGTTGGTGGGCTGGAGGGCGAGTACACTTGTCTCTTTCTGATTGTCTTACTAAATAGGACCTCTCAGCAGGAACTGTTTCCCAGGCGACAATAGCTGAGGGACGACTAGCGAAGTTTAGCATGTGAAAAAAAGCTAATTTCGGAGCATGTTTGAGGGGCATCTTCAGAAATCATGTGTACAGCCCTCAAGCTAGCTCAGTGTGGGCTGGGAAGTGCACTTTTATGAGGCTCATAGTGTTCAACAGTCAGGAAAGATTCATTAGACCTCCCACCGGTGGCCATGTCTCACCACCTCATTCGCTCGCCTGCATGTGAGCATCACGGCTGAGGGGGCTGAAGGAATTTTATCTCATTCTCACAGGGTTGCTGGTAGCTCTTGTTGGAACAGGTGACCGACATTAAGTCTCCTGGATCATCATTCAGTCTACTTTAGTGTTGCTCAGATACAGGACTGATCAGATGTCTGAGGAGCAGACGGTTCTCCTTTTCCAGTTTCCCACTCATCTCAAAGCCCATTCAGTTAGACTGAGGATCCTCCCTCCCCTTCCTGAGTCTTTTCCATGCAATTAAACCATGGACTTGTCACGCATTCATGTGTGAGTGAGGAGGAACAAGAGCCAAGCCGTTTATTTACTGACCTAGTGGCACCAAAAGGGAACAGTTATGTAAGTCTGCTACTTGTGACATAATTGTATCTCCTCAGATGGAAAGACACTTGCTGCTCAGTTTGCTAAGGTGCTGTATATGACCACGAGTGACTTGAGGCAACTGCCATTCAGGGTAACCAGGTCACTGTGTTTGTTAGTGCAGAGCTCAGAACCAAAGCTCTTCCCTAATTACTAACCAGCATTCTGAGAAAGACAGGGGCACACTCTGTCCTTTTGGCTCAGCGCCAGAGAGAGTGCAAAAGAGAGAGAGAGGGAAACTGGCCTACTGGCAGCCTCTGACGTCAGACACCCGCAACCCAGGCCATGCACAAGAGCGATACTTGCTGATACCGACACCACACGCACCCTCCCCTCGGCCCCGAAATGGTGAAAAAAAGGAAGGTGATGAGGGGAGTGGCTAAGAGCGATGTGCTTGATGCAAATTCGCCTAGTCATGGCCATGCGTTTAGAGCAGGATTGGTGTGGCACATTTCCATGCTTGTGGCTTCTCTATTGTTTCTACACCTAAACAAAAGGGGGCGTCGTCAAAGTCTCCCCAGTGTCCTCTTGGGTTTAATTCCTGTTGCCCTAGGGATTCCTCAGCCCCCCAGTAACATATTGTCCTTTCTCCTAAGTCTGTAATTCAGCACAATGACAAGGATTACCCGATAAATGATTGGTGTGTTTGTGGAAATGTTGGTTCGTGTCCTCGCGGTCACACATGGGCAGACAGACAGAAAAGCCCTGAGCACAGCACTTTCTCTGAAAAGGCTGCTTGCTCTTGTTTTAGATGTGTGGTGACACAGCGTGGCACTTTTGTCTGGAGGTTTCTCTTGACTGCGCACATGCAGGCTCCCTCTGGACACTGGCCTCAGGACTGTTTTGGACAATCCCCATCTACAGCAGCACAAAAGATAGCCAGAGTGCGCTCCAACTTAGTACTCCAGAATTATGTAGAATTTCATTGGCAATCAAACTGGTCATTGTCCACATTTGCTCTTATTCATCTTTTGTTTTTGTTTAATTATTTGCCTAAGCCCTTAGCATAGTTAAGTAAGGATATCTCTGTGCAATGTGCTGCTACACTTGGCTGTAATAGCAGTCATTCCAGATCCGCTCATCTTTCTTAGAGTGAAATATTTATGTTGTTGGATCTTCTACCTTTGCCTCTCAGGCTGCTTAAGGACACACAGAAACTCCATGTCTGTTTTTAAATCGCTTAACCCAAGTTTCAGTTAATAATCTGCAAATCATAAGTTACTAGTATCTATACTGATGCTAAAGTAATGGAAAAGCCTGTGAAGTTCCATGGTACTGTTTCTTTGCTGTTAAGAACTAGGCTAATCTTAGATTTGGTCTATTTATGTTTATATTCCACGATGATGGTTGGATCCAGGATGTTTAAATGAGGTCAAACAAGAGCGACCCTTTCAGATTAGTTCACGTGGGCGTGAAGGTTATGAAGGTTACAGAGGGAAGAGATTGATATTGTTATTTTGTGTGGATGGGAGTTAATGTGCATGTGTGTGTGTATGTGTGTGTGTGTGTGTGGTAAATGAGAATCAGATGATGGTGTGTTTGCATAGGAATGGGAGCTCAGAGACTTTATTTGCTCGTCTTTTAGCTGACGTGAGAATGTGGGTGTGCGGGACCTATCTTATTGCTTTTGTTGTATGTGAGTACTGTACAAGTGAATAAACAAGAATGGAAAAGTGTGTATCATTTGTAGATGTATATATGGAACATGTGCGGTTTATGTGTGTGTTTGTTTTATTCTTGTTCTGTCCGTGAGCAGAACAAGTGGCTAAAAGTAGTTCGAATGGCTTATCTGTATTGTTTGTGTCTATCTATGCATGGCTTTGTGCGAGGGGGTGTGGTATTTCAGTGTGCCTGGAAGAGATTGGCAGGATAGTAACACAGACAGAGCTGGTCTAGACTCACTTTGCCTAGTGCGCTCCCCTCTTTACAGTCGTTCTATAGATCCCCCCAGCATTGACTTAATTCAATGAATCTGGTACCATATTGTTGCTTTCATAAAGCTTGTAGCTTGAAAATGGTAACTTTATATATAACTTTTTATGTTAATGCGTTAATACATTACTGTATGTCATTTTAAACCAGTTCCATTGGTCTATTCGCTATGAAATGTTATCACTACATAAAGGGCAGCTTGTAATGATGTAAAAAGATTATATAAGATATATATTGGATGTATGTTTGAAGTAGCATATGGTTTTATACTGCAGCCCTTAGGGAAACCACAGAACAAAGCCAGTTGCAGTGGGCAGTCTGGCCCACTTGCATGCTTTTTCCGCTTTGTCCAGTTTCATGGTGAAATTACTTAGATGGGCAGTCTGACTGCTTTCTTTTCTTCCGTCATTGGCATTTGAAAAATCTGCAATCACAAGACGAACACATGCAGAGGCTATATGTTAAGTAGCAGTACTTTTTTTTTTCAAAAGCAATGCCCCTGTCTTTACCACATGGGTTTGGAGAACTGCTGTGTAAAAAAAACAGGGTAAAATTAGAACGCAGCTCCTGCTATCGCAGGGCAGAAAACCAGTGACATGGAAGTAAAATGAGTGGTGTATCAGACATGTTTTCCCTGGCTTTTCAGTGCGAGATGCTGAATACAGACCACATACACAATTTCCACATGGAACTGTGAGGAAACCACACCAAGATATATAGGCCCATCTGGCTTTGAGTAGATTTGTGTCAAAGCCTACTTTTATTGCCTGATGGAAGAGGGGGAAGGGTATAATTTCCCCATGCGTGGAGTCACTAATAGTTACATGTTGGAACAAGAGCAGGGTGGTACTTTAAAGATCTTTAGCATCTGAAACCTGCCTAATTAGACTGTGTCTTGCTCCACAGCATGTGCACATTAGTGAAAAATGCTGCTTTGCTTGAGTCTCCGTGGATCATGCTTTTGCGTCAACTCTGAAACTGCTTGGGTGTGTTTAATCCCAACAGGTGTAAGTTTGTGTATTTAACACTCTCCGTGGCTAACACAACAAAAATATGCTATATGTCTCATGTTTGGTTTCTTATTCGAATTACTCTTCTGTTAGTGTGATTCAAAGCACGTATGGCTCATTTGTAATGCAATGCATTCCTGTTTAATGTTTAGGGCTTTCACCTAGCTTAGTGGCTGTAAAAACAACTTTTCTACAAATGGGAGACCAATGGGAAAGGGCCAGTGCATTCTCTGCAGCGGCGCGCAAAAAGCTGAAAAGCATCAAGGCCTTTATGACAGCATGTAGGGAGTTTGTTTGTGATCTAAATCCAGGTTAAACCGTTGAGTGACCTGTGTGTGAATGGGTTCTGCCCAACAGATCATTCACTGTGATCTACCACTGAGTGCTAAAGAGCTAAACCGGAGTCTCTGGTGATGCAGCTTCCCTTTATTGAGAAAAAGCTCATGTATACAAGGTGGCCATTTATTTCTGGATGCAAGTTTGCCCTGATATGCTGATCTAGGAGCTCTTTTTCAATATGCTGGTCCTAACCTGAGCCGCTGTAGCTGAAGCGGTAGCCTCTGCTATATAGTTATGTTGACACAGGTTGTGTAAAATGGACTTGAATCAGCAGAACACTCCTGCTCTAGTAGAACCTCTCAGTGTTCTACTAAAACAGAGCGCCTGCCGTTGCTTAATAGGGACCATACTGGATACAAAAGGGCATGGCAGGGCTCAGCTGTGCTGAAAGAACCCTTTGTCCACATAAGGGTTGGAAAAACTGCTAGGTTCACATCAGTTGGCACAGGCTCCCCTGTTAACTGCTGTTAGCGACGCATGGTAGTGTTGATGACTTGTGGCCTCCTTAACACCTTTGTGCTGAACTCAGCAAACTGTTGAAATACAGTCAAATCAACATGGGTTCAAATTACTTTAAATGGAAAACAAACCAAGCTAAGCAAACTTTGCACAGACTGAGTAAATGTGCAGATTTATAATGATCATGTTACTTTGTACATTAGAATATTGTCACTGTCTGAACAATTTTTAAAATGTTGCTCTTTTCCAAAAATTTCTATGGGCTAAGAGATATGTACAAAAATGTTCCATTACATAAATAAATATGAATTACCTTCCATCCAAAGAATGGAATGTTTATTTTCCTTCTTTTGTTTTTTATTGTTATGAAAGCATGGTAGATATACTACCATTTAAAAGTCAGAAAAAGAAATCAGTAATATAATTGATCAAAGATATTTAACCAGTGATCCTCTTTACAGCTCCATGCATAAAATGATTTTTCTATATTTCTAATACCACATAGGTTTAGATAAATAGAAAACTGTATGCATGATATAATACAGGATAAAAATTGAGGGTATAAGAAAATTAATATTTAGGATATCTAATATTTGGGAGGGGTGGATCAAATATCAGTTCAGAAGCAAAAATGAGTGTAAACATTTAAAAAATCTATCTAAAACATTTAGATGTATTTGCTTTTTAATAAATGTACACTTTATATGTTATTACATGTAACTAGATATTCTAATGGTTCCAGAAGTTTGGGTTTGGAAGTGTTTCTCGGTTATTAACATTGTATTGTATGCTTGTGTTACCTAGTATATACATTACAAACCTGATGTTATGAAAACAAGGTACTTATATGTCTGAATGTCAGTATTGGTGTTGAGTAAATACTGACAGCTGTGTGTGTGTGTGTGTGTGCGTGTGTGTGTGTGTGTGTGGATGACACAGGAGAACGGCCCTTCCCCTGCACCTGGCCTGACTGCAGTAAGAAGTTTGCACGCTCGGACGAGCTGGCCCGCCACTACCGCACCCACACAGGCGAGAAGAAGTTCGGCTGCCCACTGTGTGACAAGCGCTTCATGCGGAGTGACCACCTGATGAAGCACGCCCGCCGCCACTCCGACTTCCAGCCGGCCATGTTGAAGAGGCAGCAGGGTGGCCCCAGTGGAGCACCTGGAGGAAGCAACACACGGCCAGGCTCCCTCAGCGACTACAGCCGCTCAGATGCCTCCAGTCCCACCCTCAGCCCCACTCTCAGCCCTGCCCTCAGCCCAGCCAACTCGCCTTAAACCCGGCCGCACTTTCTGCCCTCCGCCCCTGGGGCTCCAGGCTACTTCTTGTTTTTTTAAATATAAATCCTCCTCTTTCTTTTCTGTCGAAAAATAGTGGTGTTGCACATTTGTTAGCGGCCATCTACTCTTTGCTAATCCCTATGCTTGCTGTGGTGTACTCTACTGTACATAACCGCTTCCTGTAGTGCAATTTTCTCGTGCAACTCCATAAAAGAAAAAAAAATAGAGCGCAGAAAAGAAAAAAAAAATGCCTTTCCCAGATGGCAATATTTACATTATGAACCATATGTCTGTATTTTTATAGCCTCTGGCCACGGCCAGTTTTCCATTGTGTTTTTTTTTCCCTTTCATTTAATCAACTCTGTTCAAGTGAACAAAAACGTAGACATAATTGACAGGTATACGATATTTTTTCCTCCTTTTTATTTAAAAACGGGTGAGGGGGAGGGGCACACACACCTCAGGATTCAAGACAGTTGTTTTTTTCTTCTCCTTTAATATTCACCTTGACTGCACAATACAAGCATCACTTTACTCTGAAATTCAACAAGGGTTGAATTTTGTGCCCTGCTCAGGGATGGCCTCGTTAGCTTGAAAGAATGAACATGATGAAGAGATAACATACATAAAAAAAAAACAGCCTTACACTCAACAACAACAAAAATTGCACTCTTCCTTTGTCTTTTTTTGTTGGTTTTCACATCAGACGAAACTAGCACTGGGTTTAACAGTCATTCAGATTCCACATAATTATTTGATCTGTCTGTAAGAGCTGGTACAACAGAGCGGGACTAGAAGGAGTGAAAGTCAGTGTGTCTTTGAGACTGGAAAGAACTCTTATTTGTGTTCAACGTCACTATCTCTCAAACCTTTTATATTTTTTCCCACAAAGCTGTGGAGGTTGTCCTGGCTGGGTCCTGATTTCAAAGGGAAAACGTACATTATATGAATGTAGATGATGAAACCACCATTACATTGCTCGGCCTGCCCATTGAGGAGCATTAGAGCCCAATCTTCTTTACAGGACTAAATAAATCCCCCTAAAAACATGGAGGATAAAGTTTCAAAGCAGCTGCTTTGCACCATAAAGACTGCACATGCAACTTCAGGGTTTTTTTCCTCACAACAGTACAGGTATACAACACACCCAGGAAGGGACTTTGTCGGGATCTCTTTGACGCACACTCGAAAGAAAGCATAAAAAGAAAAAAACACATGAACAGAAACCACCAAAGACTAAAGTGTGAAAGAGAAAACAGGATGGATTTTCTTTTCTTCTGCCAGTGATATCCAGAGGTGGGGGTGGGGGGTGATGGTTGTGTGATGGTGGATGGAGGGACGGAGGGATGGAGGGAGGGGTGATGGTAGAGTCTCAGGTAACAGCAGACGCCCTGGCCCTCTGCCCCGCACCCCGCCCAGACCCTCTGCGGCCTGTGAGCTGCTTAGGAAGCGTCCCACACAGGGCTATTCATAGCATACTGGAGAGGAGAGTGGAGAGCCACTGCAGTAGAGCTGTCCTCAGCCTGCCTCCCCCTGGAGAGGGACAGACAGGGAGAGAGAGAAAGGCAGACAGAGAAAAAGAGGGGGAGGAAAAAATGGAGGGTGTGTCTCCTGCATCTTTCGTCACAGGAAGACTAGCCGTGACTGGTCAAAATATAGGCTGGATCATTACAGGTTTTCTGAGTGGAGTAATAATGCGTTCGGAGGATTCTCGCCAACTTATAAAGTCTATAGAACTGTCTTGTGTCATAATTACAGATCACTGGCAACTGACAGATCATTGGCAAAGGTATCATGTGAACAGTAAAGATTGTCATAGTTGAAACAAAACTTTGTAATTCCAAAAGTGAAACCTTTTAAACAGAAAAAATGTTCTTTTAAATAACTTAAAGTAATATGACTGTATTTCAAGTAATTTTGGACAATTTCTATTTATTATGAATTTTTCATACAATGTGAAGGGCAGCTGGCATTTTCAAATACAAAAACAAAGTTATGACGTTTTGTTATGACAGTGACGATGCATCCCCTGAGATGGAAAGATGGTCTAGTGTGTTCACAAGGTAACATAGAGAATGGTGATTCATCATAACTCGTAAGCATCCTTGATTTTGTCAGTCATTCAAGTGCAACTCTCTTGTGATACACAAGAGAGTTGGATGCATCCGGGTGCTAGAGCTAGGCAGAATTGGCTGGCCAAATTGTTGCAGAGTAAACCCTCCATTAAGCACCAAAGCAGCTATCTGCAGAAGGCAGGAAAGAAAGGGCCGTACCCAGTGGGACC
Source organism: Alestes dentex (assembly GCA_037576975.1). NCBI lineage: Eukaryota > Metazoa > Chordata > Actinopteri > Characiformes > Alestidae > Alestes > Alestes dentex. The sequence goes on from JBBIGA010000126.1 coordinate 9,270,596, forward strand.
TGATAAAGACAGGGGGCTTTATCATAAGCCGAGCAGTCCAGCGGAAGAGACACCCAGTCAGCTCTCCCTTACAGCTCTTCCAGTCAAACACACCCCTCCACTCCCCTCTGGACTGCCCCCCTTCCTGTTCATCCACTAACGGAAGAGAGAGGGGGCTCCTCTTATTGGATGGCATCCAAAATATCAAGACATTTGATTTCAGAACACAGGAAGGCAAGGGCCGAATAACAAAAGTCCAGCAAGGAGACAAGGACTCATGGGCAAAAAGAACTGTGTTATCAATTAAGACGAGAATGTTTAGCATGTCTGGCGAGATGTTATCTGAAATTCTTGCCCCTCGAAGCAGAACGGAAGATGTGTGCTGATTTTAAAAGGTTTTTTCCAGCTTTGAACTCTACTCAGATCCTTTTTTCCCTCTTTCTCTGAAAGGCTGCCCTAAAGACAGGTGCACAGATGTGAATCAAGTTAACTTGGCATTTGTCTTTGCAGTATATCCCGCTCATTGCAGTGAAGTCAGGGACACCTGACAGTGCACTTGTTACATGGTGGTAGTTTATCCAGACCTCTACATACACTTCTTTACTGTTGCGGACACGCTGACAGTGTTGCCGCTAAACACATTACCTCAATATACCATAACAGCAGCTGCTTTCAAACTTGATTCTCATTTCAGAGGGGCTTTTTAGGCTTTTGTAAATGCCGCTACCAAAATTCATGCAGTAATCAAGACATATCATTTGAGTAAACAGTGATTTGCCGTCCTTTGGTTGCTGTGACCTGGGAGGATGAAGTACCAGCATGAGAAAGTGGTTTGATGTTGCTACAAGCCATGAATCAAAGCTATCCTACATCAGTCCAGGCCAGAAGCTCTTACAAACCTACATGAATAGAGGCACCACTGTCTAAACCACTGTGGCACTGCCTCACACACATTCTCACAGTCACATGTTCATACTCGCACACACACAGATTCACAACCCCATCGACATCTATACAAACACTTGTCCAGCAATGTCACTTTTCCATGCTCTCTGTTATTCCTGTGTCACATATTATATTTGTACTCTTCAGCCTGCTAAGCCCATTTGGGGGGTTATGATTTTCCTAAAGGCTGAAAAAAGATGAGGCGCACTGCACTGCCTGTTTTCAGGGGGGTTCACGCTTCATTTTTGGGCTGGTTTTGCTCTATTCAGTAGTTAATTGTTTAGCACAGGAAATTAAATACAGTGATACTAGCTATCATTTTTATATGCAATGATACTAGCTATCATTCTGATATGTTGTATGTCATAATTGTGATCTGTACTCAGTAACTGCAGCCATGTTTACTGCTGTCACTGAAGCCCAGCCTTCACATTCACCTGATTGATCAGCATTGAACAACGTTCAAGACATTGGCTTACTGAACTTTTGGTCAAAAGGACAGCTGACCAGGTTGCATAAATCGTTTGTGCCATTTTGCGTATAAATGGCTGGCAAAAAAGCTCTCACTAATTAAAAGCAATCTGAAAAAAACACCTTAGTAAACAAAAAGACACATTCAGTGTGTCCTCCCGGTAACTGTGATTCCCTGCCCCATGCCCCATGGCAGCTGGTGGGACACATTGTAAAAATGGTATCTTGGCGAATGCAATGAGAAACAAGAAAAATGATCTTCCAGTTCAATAATTACTAGATAAAATGATAACTGATAAATTAAAGATCTAGACGTGTGTTCAATCGTCTTATGGTATTCTCGTTAGAAAAATATTGACTACAAATAAGATGCTCTCTCACTTGCCAAGATGTCATTTTTTGCAGTGTAAGGGCAGAAGGCTTTGGAAACTGCCCACCTGGGGATGCGGTGTCCCAGAGCAGCGAGAGCAGGTGGAGGGCCTGTGAATACCAGGCCTTGTCCCTCTAGCCACCCTCCCTTCTCTCCCCTCCTCCCCGGGGCCTCTCTGCCCGAGCCTTTCAAACCAGCACACATAATCAAGGCATTCTCTCTTCTCTCTGCCTAAAGAAAACACCCCTAATGAAAGTAAACAGCATCACAGACACATTATTCCTCCAATGAGACCACATGTCTCGCTACTTAGATAAACTGCCCTACCCTGCCTTTAAACTGATTCCAGAAGCGCAGCTGACATGGAATCCCACCCTGTGGCTGCTAACACTGGAACACTACGTTACTGGAGTACTGGTTTGTTAATGGCATTCTTTTTCATCACCTCTCATTGGCCATACCGAAAGAGGAGATGGTGACACCGCGTCATCCATATCTTACATATTCTCAACTTAAACATTTGTCTATGCTCCTAGAGAGCCATTTATTGCAGTGGATAATTCACCTCTTTGTGCTCCCCACTGCTGGTCGGTGTCGAGTGCTTAATAGGGGATGAAAGTCCTCCTCTGAGGAGTGGCCATAGCCCCTGTCCCTAAACTGTACTCATCCCAAAGTGTAGCAGCATGCTCAGACGGCCCCTGTGCCTCATATGAGCCCTAACATGGTCCTTTAAGGGCGTCCTGGAAATACAGCGTTGTTTAATCCTTGAGGCACTGCTGAAATAATATGTGATGAGGAAAATCTGTATTTTCTGCTTTAGTCAGTAGACATTTATGCATACAGGTTAGTGTGAAATGCATGTAAAAGCGTGCTTTTTTTTCGTTCTTCATTTTCACTGTTCTGAAACTACTTGAATCAGAAGCGAGACCATTGAACACAGATTGAGGCATGTCTAGGGCAAAACTGTACTCGCTCTGTCTTTGACTAACAGTTCAAATTTCACACAAATTACATGTGATTATGGATATATTCATCTGGCTTTGTTTATTTGTAACATGTTTTTTCCCCCTTTTATGCAGTTCTTAGTAATGAGTATATGTTTGTAATGATCATTCATTTTTTCTGATCGTCATTATTATTTCATGTTTTATATTCAGTCCACTGCAATGAAGCTTGTTCATGCTATAGTTCTTTAAGCATTGTGGGAGGTAGAACCCAGCAGTTCCTTCTTTATTCAGAGACACTGAATGCTCTTTGTAATAAGCAGGATATAGCTGTATAATCTCTTTTCCCCCCTTAAGACTGCTGAGCTATGGCGAGAGGGTGGATAAGGGGTGATGTTGACAAAGGGAAATCCTTTCTTCTCTAAAGCATTGCATGAGACTGATGTGATTAGCTTCATTTTCAAATGTCGCATAACCATAGAGACCACAGCATTGTGAGTTGGTAGTGTAGTACAGATTATTACTGTTATTATTATTACCATTGTTACGTTTTATTATTTTTTTTTCTGTGGTTAGAGACTTAAGATCACCACCATGTTATTTGTCATGTCTTTTCAAACGCATACCTCTACAATGAAACTGAACTGAGAAAGTTTTGAATGAAGTATTTGGGGAAGTGGGGATGGGAGAGGTGGTTGGAATGCATATCTGTAATAATGGTCCAACTTTAATGGCAATGCTATTGGAATTGTCAGTCTCTTACTCAAATTGTAAGTTTTGAAAAAGCAAGTAATGAAATCATAAACAAATCGTGGGTTACATTTTACCACAGGACTGCCCCAGTACCAAGTGTTAATTTACTTTCTTATTTGCTGATAGAATTATACTAATCAGTGTAGTAGAGTTGAAAGAAAACTTAGTTCAAATTTGGTTTTTGTTTTCCTTTTTGATAGCACATTAGGTTTGATAACGAGTGCCAAAGGCATTAAAGGTGTAATTCCATAAAACTGCAAACCCTTAGACATTTACCATAATAGGTGACATAAAATAAATAACCTTGTACAGTTTTCTATGAGTGATGTGTTTTTAAGTATCTGTACAGGATTGAATGATGTGCATTAGATACTCAAGTATTTTTAAGTTTAACTCTTTTTTTTTTTCTTTTGGTGTGCTCTTGATGTACCTTTGATTATATTGGTTCCTGTTCATTTGTTTTTGTTTTCCTTAATTTGTCTTGGGTCTTGGTTGTACAGTTTGGAACTTATATGGTCAGAAAGCCTAAACTCTTGGACGTTATATTGAATACCCAACCATTCCAAAGGATTGCAATTGCATTTGCTATAAATGTGCTGCTTGTATCAAACCAATGCATTGAAGCTTCATTAATTTTGTGTATTTATTTTATGTTTTCTTTTTGACTGTGATGTATTTTCTAAAATACATTTGTGACTAGTTCATTTGGGTACTTTTCTTAACATTTTTCCAGTTTTTTTTCTGCCATTTTGTAGAAATGCCTCTGTTCATTTTTACTCTGCGCTTGTACTTTGTTGGCTGGTGCCTGCTGGACTGTATAGACACAGCCATGCCACGTTTGGACAAGATAAGTAGAACTCCCTGAAAGACTGCTTCTGTGTGAACATTACCTCGTCAGTTTCGTGTGAAGTAAATGTGTGAGTTTGAACAACCGACACGCAAAATAGGGCTAGGCCCACGGAACTATTGCACGTTTGTTTTGAAGAGGTGAAAGATGCTTGAAGAGGTGAAAGTGGTGCTATAACCTGCCACTCGAGCCACTGAGCGAGGGGACCCACACTGTTCTCTTAATTAAAGTGCAGCACTGGGTTACAAAAACTGGAGCTTCACTGCGTCTGGATTTGTGTATTAAGACTCGTCACCAAAGGCTTCTAGAATGGATGAGTGCATGAATGTCCGTATTGCGTTAGTAGGAATTCAGTCCGCCGTTCCACAAAGCACATTTAAGCCCATTTGTTGAAAGGAAAGCTGTAGACCCTTCAAAAACGTGTGACTCATTGATGTATTTTCAAATGCGTCTTCAGGAAACAAAAGAAATGAACAAAGGCAGGGTTAATCAAGTTCATTTGATATGTTGATTGTCCCAGGTAAGACATATCTGTGAACATATAGACTTACTAAAAGACTGTTGCTTGCCCCTCATTGCCTGTGGTCCCTTGTGCAGTCCAACCCTGAAATGTGGGGCCTCCACAGGTAGAATAGCACTGTGTTTGTGCGGTTATATTTTTAAATTTCTCCAAAGAACCCATGAGTGGCCATCTAATGCTGTTCTGTAATTGTGCAGCCAGGGGGAAAACTCCTTGACATCATTCGTCTGTCAATGTAAGCACATTGTAGGAAGCTTCATCCATCTTCTGAAAAGAAAATGTAGATGTGGCCTAATGAAAAAATGTCGTATCACAGAAAATGCCTCAAAATATTTCAAATGAGGAGGGTGAAGCGTAGACTGTATAGCTTTCAAAGTATCGTCACCTTCTCAGTCGCGGACATTGATTATTAAGAGTGCTTTTAAAGCCTGTGGTCACTCGTGATCATTCAGTTGTATCTTAATCTGTGTGGTCAGACTCGAACACGCCAGTACCCTTTTAAAAGCATTCAGCTTTCAATGGTGTCAGCAGTGCTGAAGCTGCTCTGATAGCAGGTGCTATTGAACACGCGTGACTGGGTTACTATACGAGGCTCAAACTCTACACACAACCCCCACCCCACCCCCGAGAGAACTCAATATAGAAAACTGCACAGTTCAAACATCTACATATATTCATACCATTTATGTTCCGTTCCTAGAAAGTGCACTCAGTAAACTTTTTTACTGCTAATGTATCTATAAGGCCCAGCACCTGTGATGGATTAAGAAATGAAAAAAAGGCCAGACAGTCTTTAAATAGACTCATTTCAAGGCCTCTCTTGCTTTTTACCCAATAAATCAATAGATATTAGTAGCATTAAGTCTTGCAGTGGCCAAAACTAATTTTCAAATGACTCTCTGACATCAGTGATGCACATTTGTTTTACTGTCAATGACCCTCTAATCATAATATGAACAAATATAAATGTTGTACAGAGAGAATTTTAGGGAGGCCATGGAGGCCTCAGGCTGTCCTCTAGGCGTCCCTCTGTGTACTCGGCTTGCCTTCCTGATGTCTGTTTCAGTCTCTATTTTCTACATCACCATGCGATGCCTGTTCCAATGACTACAGCACCGCTGTAATGCTCTTTGTATAAAATAACTCATAACTTCAGCTAAGGCCAGTTCCTATCTCCTTGACCTCATTCAAAAAACTGCCATGTATCACCATTTTTTTTTCTTTTTTCCTCAATCAACCAAAATCACTCCAGTGAAGTATTACAGTTGTACAGTTCCATTAATTATACAGACTATTAATGTTGCTGGTCTATGGTTGCTCTGCTGTACCTTTTTATGACATTATTTTTTACATGTTAGACAATATATTGTGACTCTGTCCTATGCAAATATGAGAATTAACAAGAATTTGTCAAATAATGTATGTTGTCTTAACTTGTATGCATGAAATAGTGAAGTTTACATTTGAAAATAAATTCATAAATAAGCAGCTTTATGGCGGTAATGAGTGTGAGTCATTCTTTATCTTCACTGGATATAATGGGTAACGCTTTACTTGAACCCTGCTGCATAAAATTTGACAAAACAATACCATGTTATCATTGTTGGTAATTACCATGACAGAAGCTGGAGTGTTTGATCACAAGCTAATGTGAATTCCTGACATCAAACATCTTCTTATCACGTATTGCATATATATTGTCATTCATAATGGTAACATGACATTGTTACATTATTGGACATAATGTGTTACGGCAACTCATGACAGCATATGCAATCTACTCTTGACAGGCTAATGGCATGGCCATGTCAGCACCAGGATTTATACCCTATAAATGTATTATTCCTACAGTCCAGTACTTCCCATACATGTGTCTATGTTCTAGGCGGAACCTTTAATTGGGATAGAACCTTTATGTTATGTGTAGAATCTTCAAACATTTGAAAGGTTCTTTACATTCACAGATGATTGTTTAAAGAATCATCAACGGGTTTTTTAAAGGCCCCACTCAAGAGAACTCTGTCGTCTCTTTTTAAGACTGTGGAGATCAGAGCTCTCAAATTTGTTTAGCTTGCATTGCGCAATATACAAAAAAATCATAAAACTTTTCAATTAAACTAGCGAGCTTTAGTGATGGCAGAAAGCCAAATATTCCCCATGACTCTCATTTAACTAAGCCTTTCGACCATACTATGACAGCCAGTGGTTCCGTAGCAGCTGAGCAGGCTCTACTGAAAAAAAGAAAAGAAATGAAAGTGTTGTGTAAAAGATTATCCTGCTTGCTAGGGCAGCGTGTGTGCAGGAAGTACACCTTGTTCCTGAGTGACTGCACCCATGCAAATATTTACTGTAACTGATGCTGTTTTTGATTTTCTCACTACGGAATAAGCACAACTGTGACTGTCAAGAATAAGGTTTCAGCAGCACATGATAATGCAGTAAATTAATTGTGGTGCATGTGTGTGTGTGTGTGTGTGTGTGTGTTGTAGACACTGGCCTTGCATGTGTGAAATGGCCTTTTGCCAGCTGTGCACACGTGTACATTTCTCCAGACTAAAGCCAAGCAGTCTAAAACGTGAGATAAAAGAAAAAAAGGCTATCCCAGTAGTAGCCTACATCTGCAAGGTTGCCCTATTCGTCTGTTATGTAAGTAAAATGGCATGAGAGCACGCAACCACCCACCAGTCATTCTGTCCTTGTTCTGCTTGCCTCCATCACTTTGGAGCTGAACAGGAAGGAAGAAGGTGCTAAAAATATTCTGAGAGAAGGCTAGTGTGTTCCTTACTCAATCTGCCCACCTCCTGTCTTTCTGTCTGTCCATGCAGCCACCACTGCCAGAGAGCTGCACTGTGTGTGTGTGTGTGTGTGTGTGTGTTTATGCCAGAGCATTTAATATATTCCCTAGACGACAGTTTGTGAATTACTTTTACTGTCTTTTTCCTTTTCTGACACTGTTATTATGACGAGTACACATTGAGCCTCAGCCTGCTCGCCCCCTTCTCACTGACAAACTACATCCTGCCAGCCGGCAGCCGACAATTACTCGGCAAATTCAAGAATAATTTGGGTAAGACAGGATCCTGTTGCCATAGAAAAGGTGGACAAAGTGAGACACGTCAGCAGGAAATCAAACCGTGAAAAGGGAACAACTATTTCTAGCTGTATTATGATATTTGAAAATTGCTCAAAGGTAGCAGAACATGCAGCACAGGATATTCAGCACTGGCATAATGAAACCTGTTCTCAAGATTTTCCTCCCAGTTTAGTCGTGTGCATTTCTACCCACCAGCTAGGTGTCCCTGTCACACGATGCCAAGCTGGGAGAGTGAGGACTAGCACCAACTTCCTCCCAGTCAGAATAAATGCTACCTCATCTTTTCAAACAGCGGCTAATGCAACCTCATTTGACAATTTATCATGCCGGCAGGAGAAAGCTAACTGCCAATTCTGCCAGCTAACAGGAGTACTGAATGATGGGGAGAATGAAATCTGACATGGCTGAGGCTTTTTAACTTCTAATTTACTAAGTTACTAAAATTTTATTTTATTGTGGACAATTACGGCCCATTCCTATTCTATGCAACGGAGGGCGACTTTTTCAAATAGTGTATTTTTAATGTTAATTTCCAACATTATGATAGCCTACCATCTACAGCAGGTCTAGCTTAATCCTCCTTTCATGTTTGGGGTCAGTGGGTACAACTGGATAAACACAAAAGTGATGTGATATGTTTCCAATGTCCTGTACACATTTTGTACACATTGGTAGGCTTTGAGGTCAATTTGACCCCAGACTGTTTTAGCTTTATAATACATATACGATATGTCAGCATGTTTGTTTTGGTTGTTTTAAATGATATCACGGGGATTGTACAATGCAAATTTTAAATCTTCAAAAAACTTCCCTCAGCTTTAGGGCCATGACTGAACGTAATCATACCTGTAATAGTGTGAGAATCACATGAAGGAAGGGCACTACATGCATGTTTTATTTAAAGCACTATTTAGGTAGTCAGTATAGACACTTAAAGTACCTGACACATAAACATGGGTAGCAATATGAATTTCACCAATTTCTGGTCAAATTGACCCCGAGCCTAAAGGGTGTTACTGAAATTTGAACATAACTTGAGGGTTAAACATGGATTACTTGATCCGGTCAGTGATCCCTTCAATTAAGATTTCAGATTAAAGCTGATAGGGCAAAGCATTTCAGCAACATTATTGTAATCTTGTTACATTTGTTTTACAGGGATGTCATAGAAACAAAGACAGTATATTCATTTCTTTATTGGCAGTTTGGTTAAAACGGAGATGTCATTTCTGTTTGGTGTGTTCATTTTACACTATCAGAGGGAAGCACAGATATGTTTTAAATAGAGTGATAGAGTGGCCTTGCCTCTCAAATATGTTACCATAGCTAACAAAAAATACTAGCAGCCAGTAATTAGTTGTTTAATTCACTGGCTATTCATTTAATTAATTCAATAATTGTTAGCGAAACATCCATTGTTTATACTGTCTCTTTACTATCAGCTTTAAATTTGCCCTTTGAGCAATGTAGCACGCAGAGTCTCAGCATATGTGGAACTCAGGAACTGCTTCTTTGAATTGTTTCTATTCAGAGCTACATTCCAACATACGCTTGACCTTGTACTTCCTGGCCTGCAAATCACTGACTGAAATCTGCAGACTGGAACTTTCTGAGGGATCGTATCAGAATCCAAGGCGTGAACACATGCCTTCTCTCCTCCATGGTGAGTGTGTGAAGAGTGAGCAGGAGGGGCAATGTGAGGACAGCTATACAAACGCAGAGAACTCTGTGTTCCTCTCCTGAGCACGACTAAGTGGGTGGAGGTGTGTGTGTGTGTGTGTGTGTGTGTGTGTGTGTGTGTGTGTGTGTGTGTGTGTGTGTGTGGTAACAAGTGAAGGAAGAACATTTTCCTGATTTCTTAATTTCTTTTATTTCAATTTCTGCACAGCTTTGCCAGATTGGACAGAGTGATGAGAGCAGTTAATAAATGGATGGTAGGAAATAATCAGATATCCAAATATTTCAATTCACCTTCAAGGGTTTATTTTATGTGGTGTGAGGGCCTGTGCCTGTGTCAGTACTGATGAATTTATAGCATGAACTGTGTATGTGGGATGAAAGGAAAGAAACAAAGAAACGAGGTGTACTGTGAGTACTGTACTGTGTGTATAGGGATGTGTGTGTGTGTGTGTGTGTGTGTGAGAGAGAGAGAGAGAGAGAGAGAGAGAGAGAGAAAGAGAGGGAGAGAGAGCGAGTAGGCGGTGATAGGCTGGTAGTGCCCACTGCTTCAAGGCAGACAGACTGAAGCCGTTCAGACTGTGTGTGGGAGTCTCTCGGTGGGTGCTGCTATGGTGTGACCTCTCCAGGGTACTCCCTCCCCCCTCTATCTCTCTAACATTCCCACACACATATACAGTACAGTACCCACTGTACTACTTGTTTTCTTTGTTTCTTTTCTTCCATCCTTTCATCTCTGTCACTGATTCTTGGGTCAGTACTAGATGTATTCATGCTCTCTCTCCCTCTCTTTCTTTCTCTCTCTCTCTCTCTCTCTCTCTCTCTCTCCCTCTCGTTGATCTGTGTGGGGGCGACACCGGCTGGCACTGGCACGCACACTGCTGCCTGTGCTGGAAATGACGAGAGGGAGAGATAGAAAGAGAGAGGCACAGTGTGGCCATTGGCTGAGGAAGGCAAAGGAAACCTTTATCAGCCTCCCTTCATTTTAATTCATTCATTCATTCTTTTTTTCTTTCTCAAATCATTGATTTTGACTCTGTTCTTTCTTTTCTTCTTCTTTTTTTCACATTCTTTACTATAGCTTAGACATTTTCTTTCTCTCTTAATGAAAATTCACATTGTTCATTCTTTCATCTTTCCTTCCTTCTTTCCTTTCTTTCTTTCCTTTTTTCTTTGTGCCCTTTCTGATGTGCTCTTTGTCCCTTGGTGTCCACTCTAAGCTGCGAGGTTGTGCCGAGCTGGGTAGAATCTTGAGCTTTGTGCATTTGCAGGGAGCTGAGACTGGCAGCTGCCTCTACAGCCCTGAGATCAGTGAGAGAACTCAGAGCCCCCAAAGCCTTCGAGGGCCAGACACAGCCTAGCTGTGATATATGAGCTATCCAAACAGCCCTGTGGCTTCAGATCCCAACACACACCCAGCGCACCACACAGTGTCTGTACCACAGCGCAGAAGCTCATTAATGCAAGCTCCACAGGGATTAAAGTGGCAGAGATGTAAGATTGAACTGGAATTTGGCTGTTCATCATAGTGTCACACTGTAACCTTCATGTTCTGACATAATGATAAATAATAAACTTTGCTCGTTGCATTCATTAATGGATCTTCAAAAATATCTTACACTTTGTTGAGTCTTGTTCTTGACTGTCTTGAAATGACAGTCAGGCCCTGAATTTGATTCTATAAGCTTTAAAGAGGAGTTGGGCACCAAATAAATATCAATATTTATCAAGGGACTTACAAAGCTCTTTATGAGAGGTATTAATATTCCTCTTTTTTTTTTGGTGGGGTGGGTAGGTCTTGTTACGTGAGAGCAGAGGCAGATGCGCCTGCTACTGACATAAAAGCAAAGATGATAATTAGTGTTTTTGATAAGCGCCCTCGTAGGGAAATTACTCTTATACAAGTGGTAACAGGGGCTGTGTCTCATTGCCAGTCCTACTGAACGTCTGTAGTGTCTGCCAAAAAAGACCTGAACAATGTGTGTGTGTGTGTGTGTGTGTGTGTGTCTGCCTGAGCTCTCTGCTAATGTCACCAGCTACCATAAATCCTGAAAAACACAAAGAGAGAGGATGCACACTCCCCCACTCTCTCTCACAGTCTCCCACCAAAAGCTCTATAGCTGTTTCCCTCTCCTCTCCTCAGCCTTCCACGTGGCCTCTTCAGTGTCAGCCGGTTCACACACTGTTTTCACAGCCTTCTTCATTTGATCTCACATGACTCACTGATTCTGATTTGAAAAGAGGTAAATCCTTTGAATATTCAGGTCTAATATATAATACAAATATTAAAGGATCCCCTCCTTAAATAAGGAATGGTTAAGAAGTAAATTTACACCCTCAATTGTTTGTCATACCTGATCAGCAAAAATATTTAGAGAATGTAGTGTTTGTGGCTAGAGGTTTGCTCTTCCAGCCTCTACACAGGGATCTGGAAATGAGCTTTTCTGCTAAACATGGTATCCAAGCTACTTTCTTGGTGTGGAAATACTGCACAAAATATGATCCGTTCTACTGCAACTTTTGCCAGATAAGACTGTACTAAAATACAGCCTCGTAAGCCAGAACAGGAAGGCTTCAAGAACCCCTGTCTTGACCAATCTAAAGAACGAAGTTCACTACTGGTAGGCAAACACATTACTGCCGACATCCTCAAATAAAATTCAGGAAAAATGTCATAAAACAGGATAGCATATGCTATGTCAAATGCTATATGAATGGGCACATATGACTAGGCCTATATTGCGCTCAAAAAGGCTCAATAATGTGTGCTGAGCACAACAGTTTGCTAATAGCATTTAGCTTGATAAATAATTCTTTGTTTCTCATCATATAAGTGTGGACAGCCAGATCCAGTTTAAATTCTCTGTGAGAGGTAGAATTTTTTGAGCTATGGTGTTTTTAGCATGCAGTGTACATCAGACAGTCTATGTACCTCTGAGGGCAAGATGCCTGAGGCTGAAACTTGTGAAATACAGCAAAACTGCAGCCCATTTCTAAACGGCACCTACTGCAAATAGCCTCTATTCGCAGGTTCTCTTGACATCCAGAACACAAAGTCAACTACTTTTTGAAAGACTAGTTGACTTGTGAAAATGAATAGTCAGGCAGCCCCTACCACGAAATACCTCAATCATCACACACTTGCTTATTGAGTTGTTATGTAATATGAAATTAATGCATAAATGTGGTTTCTGTATGACACACTAATATCTGAAAAAAAATGTGTGCATTCAATTTCATGTCGTAATTGCTGCCATACAGCTTTAAACAGACTTGCCCATGTGGTTTCAAGCACTGTATGGCAGTTTTATGTATAGAAATATACTTTTTACAATGTAATTGAATTTCTTCCAAACTATTCCTTTAGTAGAAGTTCTTGGTAATTAAATGTGTCATAAAAATGCTCTCAGTGAGAAAAAAAGGCTTTTTTGCATTTGTAGTGGAAGCCTTTTCTCTATAGCATGACCTGACTGTCCCCTGACCCAGCTCACGAGTGAAGTATGTGGTGTGGAATGAGAGCTGTACAATAGAGCTCAATCTACGCGGTCTGTACTCCAGCAGAGCTCATTAAAGCAACAGCCCTGTCACGAGACCCCTGCAGTAACGCTCAGCCCATCCCACACACGCAAGCATTCCACACACACACACACACACACACACACACACACACACACACACACACACACACACACATACGCACTCTCTCTCTCCACCAACCACCAACACAATAGAGATCTTCTGGCTCATATAGCTTACTGTACCCAAGGAAACACATACACTTTCTCACACATACACACGCTCACAGTGTGCACATGATGTGTGCACATGATGACCTTATCCTTTCCCTGTTTTCTTTCTTCACCTATTCATTCTGCAGGCTAATGTCTAATAAAACTTTATTGCTCAGAGGCAACTGATTAAATCACACCATAAGTGGTGCAATGTTGATCTGTCTTAGGTGACTGATTGGTAGTCTTTTTAGTACTGTAAAAATCAAGATGACTGCTCTGTGACCTTCTCAGAATCCTAACAGAAAAAAAATCTTAAAAACATATTGTAAAATACAGGGGGTCCTCGAGTTACAACAGTCTCCACATACAATGTTTCAAGGTTACAATGTTCCCACTCGGCTTACACACAGTTAGCCTTGTACTTACGGAATACGTGGGCGTTTTTATGATTTTACAACCGTGTTAGGGTTGGTTAGTAACTTAGACTAGGGTGTGTTTTGACTTACACCAAAATTCAGGTTGCATCACTATCGAAGGAACTCGAAGACCCCCTGTATTTTATTTTCTTTATGATGTATTAAAACCATATTGCTGTTTGTACAGGCTTATGAAGATCAAATTCATGGTTCTTTTATAGCAAAACTTTGATAAGTTTTACAGAATGTTGACAACATCCTATTAAATGAGAACCTTTTGACAAAAACAAAAATGACTTGTGCGCACAAGTCATTTTTGTTTTTGTCAAAATACCTACATTTATGATATAATGACTTCTATGTGAAAGGTCACACTTTTAGACCAGGTGTAATTAAATTTATTTTTTGTTGACATGAGCACAATGGCAAATTTGACACTGTCATTTCCAACTTGCCCAGTGTCAGTGTGACACAACACAGAAATGTAGAATTTAAACTGAAAACTCAATATTATTTGGCCACTGTCAATTAACACTTCCCTGGCCAGAGATTTAGGTATTATGACAAAACATTTTGTGTTTCAAATTCTCTTCACGTTTAACGACATTTTGTCAATTACTGTGAAGCTTGTGCAATGTCATGATTGCAGCAACCAGTAGTACCTAACAGAGAAGTGAAATCATTTTTTTAAACAGAAAAATCATTACAATATTGTAACTACATTCAATTTTGCTCAGGCTTATTCTCACCCATTCAGTAATCTGTGTCCTTTAACTGTGAATCTTGAGCTGTGATACTACAAACACATCAGTCAGTGTCTTTGTTTAAATTTGTCCTGAAATGTGATGTCATTGTTACAGTCGGTCACGCACATCCCCATCAGTGCTGGTTTGTATTACTCATGTATTGGCTGCAAGAAGTCTACGCTGATATATTTGTTGTTGTATGGAAAAGACTGTGTACTTAAAGCTCTTACAAAACCCTTAATGAGTAAGCCATGATGGTCAGGTTGCTCAGTGTTAAGCTGATTATGATAATGATGAGTGAGTAATTTGCTATCTCTTCTGAACCCTGGAGAAGAGCACTGTGAAATCTCTGGAGGGCTGTTCTATGGCCTGTAGCAGCAGACTATGAAACCACAGAGCCATTCAGTAATGTTGGTGTGTGAATTTTTGTAATTCAGACACTTTAGGGAGAGCATCTCAGAAATTGTGCAAATTATATGTTTGAACGTAAATCTGTGGAGTACACTGAAGCTCCTGCTATTATAGCTCCTGTACATGAATACAAGCAGAGTGAAAATGTGCTAATAATGAATGGAAGCTAGTAACCATCAGTTAGCATGATGCTCTTTGCATAATATTGAATTGTTGGCTTTTTTAAAATGGTCCTTTAAGAACAAAGGTTGCATTGTGCAAAAGCAAGGGTACTTTTTACACAGAATAAATATATATTACTGTACTATGGACATACACCACAAGGCAAATGTTTAGTTCTGCATATCTGCCTGTGTCTGTATGTCCTGAGTGGACTTGGAGTGACAGCTGAGTGGTTATGGTCTGAAATGCATAGACTTTAACACTGCTATATATGCTGGAGTCTATTTTCACTGCACAGGATCAATTATATGAGCAAGAAGACTCTAATCAGACTCCTAAGCAGTCTAATTTGGGCTCTTATATGGACTGAAACCATAGCTTGAGCCTCAGCTCAAATTACAGGACACTGAAGGTAACGACACACATAAGAAAACACACACGCAACATGCGAGCACACACATCCCACACATGGTTTTTGCCTGCTCACTCAAATTCATTCACACTACCATTCTCGCATACAATAAAAAGAATGCACAGACACCTATGTTAACAATAAACTAATCTTGTTTTGCTCTTTTCTCTTTTCCTCCTACAATTTACGTCGGTACCTAATGTGCAAATTAATAATTTAAAGTAGTGTAAAACTGTCAAATTAATACAAAATCATATTTTACAATTCTAAGACAGTGCGAGTCCATGATCTTGTCACATAGAAAGGAGGAAGAGGAAGGGGGTTGGGGGAAGGAGACACGGTGGGTGGCGCAGCAGAATCTTGGGAAGAAAACACAAGAAGCAGAGGACATCCTTGGCCAGGAGAGACACACACACTCAGCATGAGACCGTGCCGGGTTATCCGGGCTTACGACACACACCCAGCAGCAGTGGCCATCGTCACTCCACTGGAGGGTTGAAGTACTTGGAGAGGCCTTGCCCAGGCTTACACAGTGGCTAAAGCACTAATGACACTGTCAGGCCCAAAAGGCTTGTGGTGCCTGGAGTGGCACAGGAATCTCAGCCCGCAGCCCACAGCCCGCCTTCTAGTACACACTGACACACACTAAACTTCAGAGCTACAAAACACTGGCACATCAAGTGGTGTTAGTACATTTGCTGTTATATGCAGTGAGACAGTACATCTTTGACACATTAGTCCTGTATTGTCAATGTGGAAATGCTTTTATGATCTCTATTCCAATTTCCATTATTGATCCTTCTGTTGTATGCAAAAGTTTGAACAGCTCAGGTCAAATGACATGTTTTGTTAATTTTCTAAATGAAAACATGTACCATCAATAAA
>JBBIGA010000126.1:9287058-9302104 GCA_037576975.1 Alestes dentex
ATTTATATATATATATAATATAAAATAATAATTCTGTAGAGGGTGAGTACTTATTTTCTCTTAGAAAACCAACAAATACCATTTGACCATGTCATCTGCATACTGTAAACGCGTAACTTGTAAATAGAGGTGTAAATATGCACCTAAAAGCCAATTCTATTGCACTGATTTTGGAATGTTAGAATTGAATTTAAGAAAAATAAATAATCATATTCAATAAGGCATGTGCTTACTTTTTGGACAAAAAATATTTTGGACTCTTTTCAAATGGAAAGATCAAAAAAGCTTTGGACCGTGTATTGTTGATATTTGTCAATATTTACATTGTAATTTTTACCGTGTAAATCATTTCTCCAGGTAGATTTGTATATTTAGCATATTTCTAAAAATTACACCAACAATCGCATTGAATCAGTTAAATTTGATAACCAACAGAGTTTCCAATAGAACTGTAATCAGACCAAATTCAGAGTGTGTCAGAGCCTTATACCCCCACATTATTACATTATTAACAGTCAATTTTGAATTACAGTCAATTACAAAAAAAAAAAACAAAAAACAAAAAAACCAGGCCTTAAATACATTAATTTGAACTGCAAGCCTTACATCAATATTTTTAACACAATACCTGAGGATATCAAACATGGCCTTTTCTTAGGGCAATCTTAGGCGGATCTGTCTATGAGACACTGTTATGGCAGTGCTTATGGGTTACAGAATGTATGATGAGGAATCATAAACAACACACCACGGTGAAACCAATGTGTAACCAATAATGACAAAAGACGCAGACAGGGTTCCATTTGCTTTTCACTGTTCCAGTGTATAAAGGTTTGTATTCCATTATCTTGTTATTGTATGACCATTGTATAAAGGAGCAGCTTTATTTTACATAAGCTCACCGCTTGCTAGCATGATTGTAATATTTTGCAGAATGCTGCTAGCAACAAATGGCACTGTGTCCTTCATCAGATACAGTCTATAGAAGACAGGTGTAATGGAATGCAAACCCACGTACACAGAGGCCTTGTTAGCATGAGCTTTGCAATCAAAAATACAGTATTAATTCCACATTACCATTCAGCACACTTTGATTTGCCACAAGTGAAATGTTTCAGACACAATCCTCTTACAGGGCAGACTGAATCACACTCAGATCTGCACACAGGACAATGTAATATGGCTGACATTATGGATGCATAGTTAAAAAAGAGGGTGTAGTCAGGGTCTTTACCAAACTTATTGCTTTTAAAAAAATTCCCATGCTTAGCAGTGCATGTCCCTTCTGTATTTAATTATTTGCAATGCACAGCAGAAAGACGTTATTTGATATTGAGATTTCAAAGAGCTATGCTGTGAAGTATTGCATTCAAATGACCTCTGAACGGAGTTTCCCTTCAGCTTTGGGTTAGCTGAGAAGAGTCTGACATATGCGTTCCCACCTCTTTCAGCTAGTACGAGGAGTTATATATTACAGACTGAGCAAAATGCGCAGACATGAGCTTTTACTCTAGAACAAGTAAAAGATTCAAATTCAACCAGACAAAATGCAAACTGACAAAGAAACGACAGCACAATCTCTGGCCAAAGCTGTAAACTGATTCTGGTTGTACTTTTTTTTCTCTTAAAGTAAGAGTCCCGGAGTCCTTTTGCTATTGACAGAAAGGTAACAAGAATGCAGGGATACCATTCTTTAAATAGAGTAGGAAACTGTTATACCAGTATTTTTTTTTACTACTCGCAGGGCGCAGAGGATGATGGTGTCACTGTTGTTCTTCACTGGGGCCTTCTTTGCACACGTGTATGTGTGTTTATGTGTATATGTGTGTATTTGTGGGTGGGGGCTATCCTGGGCGGTGCACTTTGCCCTCTCGTTCCCTGCGTTTCAGCTCCTCTCTGTAACAATAGGAGCAGTAGTTCTCGGTCTCGGGGCGCCCATAGAAGGAACAGTTCTCTCTTTTGCAGCGTTTCTGCTGGAAGCAGTACATGGGACAGGTCCCGCTCCGGCCTTTGACCCTGTCATGCCCAAGCCAGGCATGAGGTGCCGGTTCTTCATCAGCAAACTCCAAACAGTCTTGGATGTCGCCAGCATCAAAGCCATTGGTGTAGGTGTGGGACTTGTGCTCGCCGGGCATATTGTATGGCAGGGGATCTCCAGTGTTGACAGCACGGACCCCAGACATGCGGGCTGGGCTATAGCTTTGGGAAGACAGCGAGCGATTCTGCTGGGGATAAGTGGCGCAGGTCTTCAGCATCCCTACTGCTGGCTTGTAGGGCTCATCCTGGTAGCTGGATGATTGTGTATTCATGTCCCGCAGATGGATGACGCTATGCCTCTGGATGGGTGGTGTATGGCTATAGTGGGCTGACACTGGGACAGGCCCAGATCTTTTAGCACCATTGCTGGGGGAGGAGAAGGGGACCGGCGACATAGAGGAGGCTGCTGGGACAGACGTGGGGGCAGGGCTTGGGATGGGGATGGGAGAGGCAGCGAGGGTTGGACTGTTTCTGCCCTGGCTCTTCAGTTGAGGGATATGTCTGGGATGCAAGACCGGCGAGCAACTCTCAGGGGGAGAGCTGTCTGAGCATTCTCTCTGGAAGACACTCTCTTGTTCGGGTTTCTTCAAGGCCACCCCATTGGTCTGGGGTTTCTTCTCCGCCTCAGCCTTCCTCTTCTGCTCCTGCTCAGCACTGAAGCGTTCTTGTGCGCTGTTTAGGTAGTAACTGATCATTTCCTCATGGAACTGGTGCCGGTGGCTGGTCAAGAGGAGGCCAGCAAAGATAAACTTGCGCTCTCCCTGCATGGCCGCACGCAAAATGTTCAGGCTCAGCTTGACGTCCGTGCTGTACTTCCAGTTGTCCAGCATCCGGTCACCTGGGTTTTTGCCAGAACCTGGCTGTCTCTCGCCAGGTGAGTTGCCTGGAGCTCTGTCTGTAGGAGAGGGACTGGTCGCTTTCTCTGAGGAGGACGTGCTGGCAGACTGGCCTGACTCCTCTTTACTTCCTTTACGTGTTTTGGAATCCTTCTTTTTGGGCTTCTGCTCACCGTTCTCCACGGTACGTCCATTCGTTGAGCCTGACTTGCTGATTTTGCCATGCACCAGGCCACCCAGGCCGCCCATGTTTTTCTTCAGCTTGATGCCCAAAGTCTTGCTGAAACTGCCTAGCTTGTTGGCCACAGAGTCAGCACGAGCTTTGTCTTTGTCCTTGCGCTGCTTGTCCTTGTCTTTTTCTTTGTTGGACTTGCCGTTATTGACATTGGAGTTACTGCAGACAGATTCACGGTCTGAGTCCATAGACTCAGCTAGAGACTGAACATCTTCACCTGCTGAAGCGGTGGGTGATTCGGGCTGAGCAAGAGGAGCCTATAGGGCGTAAAACAACCCACACACATTAATGTTCCTGCAACAGCATGTGCTTCACCCATTCAAGCAGGCCAAAAATGTGGAATATGTTAGACTGAGGAGATTAAGTCACACTCACCCTTGTCTCCGATGGTATTCGAATCCATGTTACATTCATATAACTGTGCAGAAGGTTTAGCTTAGCCTCCAATGAGAGGATAAGACTAAAAAGATAAAAGACAGAAAAACAGTGAGACACTGAACACATTCTCACAATGCACATATAATAAATATAGCTCTAAATCTGACTGGATACATGATGAGTTACATTTGATGAATAATCTGATCACATATCATTTCTAGGTCATATGGGCACCCATTTCCTGTTTTCTCCCCTGAGTCAGCAAGTGGACAGGGAAATTCCAACATAAGTGAAGCTTAATAACTACTCACCTAGTGATGGAACAGAAATTAAAGTTCATTTATCAGTCTATTAATGCACAAATCAGAGAGTACTTCAAGTACTGTACCAGTTTATGTAATGTGACAAGTTGCAAAAAATAACCATACTCCTACTAGTTCTTGTGATTAATTTGATTTTTTACAGCACAAGGAAAAAAACACATTCAAATGTCACATTATCCTTTAGACACTGTGATGGTTATATAACTGGGAACCTCCACTATGGTGGCGTGTGTGCTCTTCTCTCTGCACTGGGACACTGGTGCCCAGATTTAGTCCAGCTAAATCCCCCACATGGGATAACATGGACAGAAAGGCCCCCATTAGACCTTCCCCCTCCCATCAACCTCCCTGAGTACCGGAGACTGAATAGGCTGACCAACAGAGCCCATAAGCCCCTGTGAGGGGGGTGGGCTAGAGAGATGGGAGAGATTGAAGAGTCTTACTTGGCCAGCTTGGTGTTGTCGTTGTCGTCCCTCCCCCACTCCCAGTCTCTACCCGGATCCACTGCAAAGTGCAGCGCTAGCAGCTTGTGCTCGGAATCTGTCAGAGGAATGACGGCTGGAACGGAAAAGTGAAAGAACAAAAGTTTAACACAAGAGACTACAAGCAGTAATGCAACAAACACAGCCCCACCCTTTTCAGTAGTTACAGACACTCTTTGTAAAGACCAGAACAGACACAAAATCAGAGTGACTGTATTTAACACCAATTCCAGCACTGAAGCCATGAGTACGAGAATATTTGCGTTAAAATCTCAGATTAACGGCCACATTATCCCTGTACATCCTTTAAAAACCCTTCAGCAAGCCCCTCATACTGGAACGTCCTGACCTCTCTCACTCTAGCTACACTGACTGAAGGGTTTTTCATTCCTCTACGTTAGAAGGGATATGAAATACATGGAAACAGTTTCGAAAAGGCTGTTGTGTAGAAATGAGCCTTTTTCATGCCACCTCCACATCTCAGGCAGGAAGAGCATTTCAGCATTCATCAGTGAGAACACAAGCCAGACTAAAGCAGTGTTTTCAAACTTTGTTTGGGCAGGGCACCATTTCCAACAGTTAAACGATGCGTTTAGCCTCTCGCCCTCCACCCTGCTCACTCATTCCCTCATTTTCTCCCCATTCCCTGCTGCTTTGCTGCACCACCTCCATGTAAATTGTAATACAGAGGGTGAAAAATACACAAGCGATAAAGAAAAGAGAAGAGAGGAGCCCTTCCACCCCTGCTGTCCTTTCATAAACACATACACATAGATTGGTAGAACATACAGCCTCTTCTTCTCACAGTGTCTCTGTCATTTTCCAAGTAAGTGCTTGGCCAGTTTCATTTTGTACCAGTGATGACTGAACACACACTGCTTCACTCTGACTCATCTGAACACTAGGGGTGTAATCTTACATTTGGTGAAAGGCAGAGAGAGTAAACAGTAAAAAGGATTTGATAATTTCCCATAAAGAGCTTATGTGTGTAGAGCAAAGCAGAAAGTCATGCTATATTCTTGACCTTTCAATCACCTCAAGGTTTAGTCTTCGTCCCGCACCTCTTAATTCAGTACTGGTTATCAGAGGTGGGACGTGTAACCTTAACACACACCCAAGTGTTGTTACTTCTGGCTATGAGTATAGTAGAGCAATAAAAGGCTAGCAGAAAGGTTAGAAACATTTCAGGAGTTGCTTTCCCTTCAGAACGGAAATGTAACTTATGAAATCAATATCACCATATATCAATATCACCACATATGTATATAAAGTTCTCTCGGCCTTGTACTCTTCCTGGAATCCTAAAATTAAATTCTAAAGCCACAGAGTGAGCGATATACACAAAACTGTCCAGAAGCTGAATCAAATAAATTAAAATGAAAAAAAAAAAAATGCTGTTAATGGCCAGAGAGGTGTGGAGTCAAAAGTATATTAATTTCCTCAGAAACACTTCTAGAAGAGTATAAAGTGAATTGGGCTGTGGAGCAACTGTGTTCTCTAAAACACACCATCTAATATGTTTGGGATAAACCAGAGTGGAGTTTATAATCTAGGACTAATCGTCCACCATAAGAACTTGAAAGGGGTTGTGGAAATTGGAGGTGCTAAGGTGACTTCAGTTGCTAAACTTTAAACCAATCTTCAAAATAATTTTAGTGCAATATTGTGTTTCATTTATATATTTTCAGGTTAATTGTGTATTTTCATTACAGACAGTTAAATTATTTCTCTTGCCATCTTTTGCCAACTATGCCGCTAAAACACAATTATGTGTCAGAGTGTGAGAGTGTATTCAGGACTGTAGGCTATTCTGTGCCACAATGTAACCTAATGTTCTTTAAAAAAAATAATCTAGTGTAATAATGCAATAATAAATTAGATGTTTTTTTAGCCGTTATGTCTCCTGTATGGTGTATATTTGAATATTCATTTTCAAGACTGGACTAACACTGTGACAGTATTGATTACCATGCAACATAACAATTTGATTGGATGCTGCTCAGCTCATCACCTCAATTGTGCCCTTGTGGTAGGATGCAATCAGATGTTCACAGCAATGTTGCAGCATCAAGTAGAAAGCTTTCAGAGAAAAGTAAGAGCTCTTACTGCAGTAAAAGGAGAACAAACCCCCGTTTAATACCCTTGATTTCAGAAGAAATGTCGGATGATGTCTACCAGTAGAAGTAAAAGTATTATTACTTGAAAACTACCATCAAATAACAAAAATCCAGCAAAACTGAACTTGTAACCAAACAATTTCAACAAGTTGCGACCCACCATAAATAATGCTCTCTCTATATATATCTTTGGTACAGCTTCACCTTAGGTGTCAAACACTTGGCTAATGAATAAAACCTCGAGCACCAAGAGCTAATCATTAACCTGTGGAACAGCAAGGATGAAGAGCAGCGGGCCAGTGTAGAATCAGTAGGTCTTTATTAGCTGTGCTACCGTAAGGCAACACTTCATTAACCCCAAAAATATATTTTTGCAGACTACACCAATAAGCCAAGTCCAGTGGCGTATTTGATTCAGATAATCTCTGCTGTCTTTGAGCCGTGCCGTGAAGTGAAAAAAATAACTCTGAGTCCACGGTTCTGCAGTGACTGCGCCAAGTGGCGGTAATCCAGGACAAGAGAGTGAGCCAAAGGAAAGCAGAGGAATGGACACTGAGTACTGGAGTGTGCAGGAGGAGCTCCCAATACGGAGCACGCACAGTACAGAATAACAAACACATACAAACAAAGCACACAGACATGTGAAAACAAGCATGTGAGAGAAACTAAAATTTTCCAACAAAGGCTCACACACAGTCGTGTTCAAAGGCACTTTGTCTCATGGGTACACACACACTCACAAGCATGCACACGGTTCCCACCAGGGTCAGATAGTGGACATCGGGGCTTGTAATGCAGGGTCATGTCCCCAATCCTCCTTGGGCCAACACACACACATGAACACACCGGTATGCACACACACTGTGTCTCAGATTGTACCGTTGTTCCCCTTTGGGCCCACTCCAGAACCAAACACCACCCCTGCCAATTCTGCTGCGGGGGACTCCAGTGCACTGTACTGTATTTACTTTCCCGCTGGCTGCTACAGTGAAGTGTCCTCGGCTAACCCGACCCGGGCGCATACGGGCTGTGACATCATCAACCTAATCGCACACACGGACACAAAACCTGCTCTACTGAATTTGTGATGTGACAGAGAGAAGGGACGATAGGGAGCGATTTTGACATATATGACAGACAGCAAGAGAGGAAGAGGAGAAAAAGAGGCAAAGAAAGAGAGATAAAGAGAGAGGACAGCGATAGAGTATGAGTGTAGGAATGTTTGAGTGTGTGACAGAGAGAAAAGAGAAAGGCAGAGGGAGACAGAAAGAAAGAGAGTGCAAGGAAGAGAGAACATTGAATACAGTATGTGATAATTAGTTTTCAATGAACAAAAAGAGGGAAAGCGAGAGAGAGAATTAATGGAAAAAGTTTTAAAGAAAAGTACTCAGACTAAATAGGACATCTATCCCAGACAGAGATTAAGGTTAGACTACAAAGAACTTTAAACAGAGATTCTCTATTGAATGGAAAATACAGTCCAGGACTAGACGAATCCCTGTCTGGAAAACTGTCCCACTGTACATAGTAATTACCATTAATTAGACAAATGATAGGACATAAAGGAGAGAAGCAAACACAGACAGATAGGTTCAGAGCAAGCGAGAGAGAGAGAGAGAGAGAGAGAGAGAGAGAGAGAGAGAGAGAGAGAGAGAGAGAGAGAGAGAGAGAGAGAGAGAGAATAAATAAGACAGTACTGCGCAAAAGTCTTGAGTCACCCCTCGTTTCTTTATAATTTGCTTTGCCTTACCTTGTTGGTGCAAAAATACTATTCTATGCCTGTTAAACTGTCATTCTTGGCGGGTGAGCAGGGATGCAGACACACTTGCGGGAGTGACTTGTGATAGTTTTATTTAGAAAAGTGGGATATCAGAAACAAAAGAGACACTATCTTTGGCACAACAATACAATTTCCACATTCAAATCCAACTGATACAGTCCAACACAAAACCCTGTGAATCAGGCAGATGTACTCCAGGACACCTGGATGTCACAAAGTGAGTGGCCCTCATTGCCTTTGAGAGGGAGAGCATGACCCAGGCATAACAAGGTGAAGCTTAGGGCTGAGAGAGATACATAAAAATCCACACACTCACACCACCAAACATGCAGACACGATGGAGAATGAACAACGATCTCCGGGTTGAGCTGGGCTTAGGTAGAGAAAGGGATACAAGTTACAGGTGTAAATAATTAGGGTTAAAGGAGAAACCAAAGATGGGATGAGAAGCCCAGGCTCAGTATTCCAGAGATCAAAATGGCTGGGGGTGTGGCATAGGAGACAGCCTTGACACAAACAGTCTTATCTTTGGCATATTGAGTAGATTAAATTGAAACAAATGTTTCACTGTGAGAGGCTGCAAAGTGCCTAAAGATACAGGTGTTCCAACCACTCAGCATTCAGCACCACCAGTATACTGATCACTGCCTGATCACCTGGAATCATCTGCTCCTGTTTCTTCACTGATTCAGGAGTTAGACGGCTTTATTCTGCTTGAATGATTCACATGTTCAAATGATTCATAGGTCACTGTGTGGTTTAACAAACAAAAAACATTCTGGGTCTGGACTCACAAAAGAAAGTCATTCGGGAAACCTACAGAACTGTTACTACATTGAAAAAACACAAGTCTACATTGAAAAAACATAAGTCAGGCTTTTTGGAAGCAAAATATGAAGAAATGAGGGGTAGCTCAGGACTTTTGAACAGTATATAATTAACCATAACTGAAAGATGACAGGACGGATGGGGGGAGCTTCTGAAACAGTGGAAATGTTGACAACTCAAATAATTTGGCGAGAGGTAGATGGATTAAATAAACAGGAGTTGCTAAGAAATTAACCTGGTGTCTCGCCGTACTCTGGCAGGCCACATTACTGTATGCAGTCACTCCATTCCTGTGGTTCCCTACTCCTGCGTGATGTATGAGTGTCTCGCTGCTCAATATGGTGCCGACTGTGGAAAGTTTAGAGAGTTTTGAAGTGCTTGTCTGTTACATGAAGTATGTATGATATAATCCTTTTGAAAATGACACAATGCCCAGGGCCGTTATTTCCCAAACCTCTAAATATGTTGTGTTTTTCTTTTCAATACACTCCCTCTGGTGGATGGTGTAAATCCCTGCAACCAGTCTGGCCTGTCTTTGTCTTGGAATTGGAGTTCATCTGGTGTTAAACTAGGATTAAAAAAAAGTCATAGCATCTGTGTATTTTACAACTGCAATAAACAACAGTTGTGAATATAAACAAGTTTTTATCTTGGAACCACATATTCCAGTGATTGCAACATGTTGGAAATCACATGCCACATTCCAAGTGCCACATTAGACACACTCTCCCTCTCTCACTCTCTCCTCATTGCCTCTCAACACTTCTTTCTTTCTCGCAAAAACACTTTACATGCAAAATTCGCTGTCATCCTGATGCCATCAGGTTCACACGCAAACTAAAAGGAAGTGTAAACGTCTGAACCAAGAGCTTGGCTTCATAGGCCGCTCAGCTTTATAGCAGCACTGTTTTAATGCCTGATCATCCAGAGCCAAAGAAAACCTGCAGGTCTTTTAAGGGGCCCAAAGCATCTCAAAATAGCAGCAGAGGTTTTGTGTGGGTGGACTCCACTCCCTCAAAGCCTGGCCACGATTCAGGACATACGGAGATTATAGCAGACCCTGGCATGAACTGGACAGGGCCACCATTCAGCTCTAGCTGCCCAGCCTGGGAGGGCACAAGGGAGGAAGGGTGTCTAAAATCACACCCGGATACACCTGAGGGTTTCTACAGAGACACCTAAATAACATATTCAAGGGACCTGAAGACCAAAAAAGGCTTGAGGTGCAAAGATTAACATTCCATTGCGATGGTGCAGCCACAGCCCTGTAAACGGGATGTGTATGAGCGCGGGGGGAAAGGGTGGGAGAGTCTCTCTCTCTCACACATGTTCAGAGATGAAGAGAGTCTCAGTGTTCCTGGGGAAGCTGTTGGCACCTGAACACACATAGTGGATGGACGACTGCTGCTCTGCCCGCCCTAGCGGAAGAAACTCTGGACCCTGGGCAAGAGGGGGGGCTTGGTTGCTTGGGTATTAAAGAATCAGTCCAGGCCACAGGCAGCATCTCTGGGGTGCAGAGCCAAAGGCAGAGCAAGCCACTGGTTAGTTTTTGCTGAACTGCTCCAATTAAACATGACAAACTAGCCCTGTGTTTCAATTTAACAAGTATATTCTTACTCTGAACAGTGGTGCAAGCTTTAAGCATCTGCATCCTCACTTAAATTAGGGTAGAGCACCCTTTAATTAGGGTAGAGCACTATGTTCTATTCGAAATAAATGCAATATGAGGTTAAATATCTGATATAAATGTAAACACCTGCCGTGTCCATCCAGTCCAAGTATGAAAACTAAGCTATCAAGTTTGCTTTTTTGTGATGTCACAAAACACATTTACACATATTGCCCTTTTCAAGTCTAGAACACCATACAGGCTACAGCTATAAGGAGTGCTTCAGTGCAAGATGCTTTCTGAATTAGGTACAGTACAGGGCAGCCAATATATGCATAAGTCTTAAAGGCACAATAACAAAAAATACATTTAATACTAATTGATAATGAGAGGCTGAAAATGGTCAGGTAAAATAAATTATGTCGGTTTTTGGTTTAAAGAATGTTATACTTTATATGTGGTTAAGAGGGGGAAATAATTTACAAGAAAAATCTAGGAAAAAAAAAACTGTGATTTGAAAGGTGACAAAAATATACAAGTGAGTAGTTAATCTAACAGAACAACTCACTTATCCCTAAGTTTAATCATACCCAAAAACCCACATTATTTTTACAGTGTGGATTAAATGTATTATATTTTCTTTACTTTGGCAAACAGTCATACAGTTATGACTGTTATAACAACAGCCATTGTTTTGGCTGGAAACAATTTCAGCATCTCACAATCAACAATGAAGTTACTGTCTTCCTAATATTAATCTAGCTGGTTAGATACCCTAGACAGTGTATGCAGTAGAGACCCTAGACAGTGTATGCAGCCAATGCTCTCCCACTTCCATACTTGTATAATTTAAAAAAATGGGCTATTCTTTTTGCTCCTCATGTGAAAGGGCAGTCTTAGTAGCCCTCTCTGTCACTTCAAACTGTCTCTTCTCTTCTGATGATTCCAGCCAACAAACAGCCTACAACTACAAACAGCCATTTTAAACTGCTAAATTCAAACAGTGCACACACACTTTTTCCAGTCTCCACCTGGTGGTTTCATTTAAGTATGTATACAATTTTATATGAAGTAGTATATATACACTAAGTTTAAATTACATGTCTGCCAACCTGGACCAGTAATCCAGTTTTATTTCTCACTGTGAGCACATACCACAGCATACCACAAAAGGATTCACTTTGAGTCGGGGTCTGTGAAGGGGACTGAAAAATAAAGAGAAAGAGGTGGAATGAGAAAAAACAATCATAAACCCAGGAAAAATGAGTCAGAGGGAGAAGCCCAGGTTGTGTGTGAGGGCTCGAGGGTGTGGTGAATAGGGCCTCATGACTCTGTCTCTTCAGTCACGCAGCAACAGATGACCTCATTTGGCACAGAGAATGGAGGGCCCTCCTCAAAATGAGCAAAAAGAAAAATCCCTGACACTCATACACACCCTCTTTGCCCGTCTCTATTTCTCTCCATGTCTGCCTTGTCAATGTGCCACTCTTTTTCCCCTCCCCATATTACTCTTTGTTGACTGGTTTCTCACAGGCTCCGAAGCGCACACATCTGTATATGTGTGCAAGAATAACATGGTGCTGTGAGATGGCATTGGTCCAGAAGACTGGAGCTGCGAGGCTGCCGTGGAGGGGGAGGGCTACTTCTCCATCCTGGAGAACTGCGAGTAACAGTGAAGGCCTCTAATCTGTCAGTACCCCGCTGCTTCAAACCCCCTGAACAGCATGCAGGTCTCTTAGGGCACACAGGAGCAGCAGAGAGGGAGGAGGTGCCCTCTACTGGAAAGTCACTGAACACACCTCCTGGAACCTACACATCAAATATTTATAAAAGCACTAGGCAGCAGTACCTGTTCCACTTGTTTTAAGGCATGTAAGGACACACATAAACATTGCTGGTCACACATATATTGGTGGTCCACACAACCATGCCATCTGGTGGAACAATCTATGATCTATTAGCTTTACCTCACATTATTCTGAACTCACATTTAGATTTATTTCAAATATGTGTAGCATTGCAAATGCAAACATATATACAGTACATTTAGTGCCTTTTACACATTTACAATTTCTTATCTCCAACACATCTCCAAATATACACATAACGTATAATGGAAGTTAATGTAAACATATTCGTACAAATTAAAAAGAAAAAATGAAAAAATATAATGTATATTTCACTTATTAAAAATAAATAGGAATGCTGCAATATAGGCCAATAAGCTGAGATGTGCAGTGAATGGAACGATCTTATTTGTGTTCCCCAGGCAATGTCTATAACTCCTCAGTGCCAAGAGTGAGGAGTGTGTGTGCCCTGCACATGTCTGCGCTACACTGCTCATCCGGAGAAACCACGTGCAATAAGACAGCATCTGTCTGCATGCCAAGAAGCCCGACATGGAATTTCACAAAGAGAGAGAGAGAGAGAGAGAGAGAGAGAGAGAGAGACACTCTCAGCCTGTATAAATGACAGATCAGGTCCACTGGGTCTACAGAGCATCTTCCTGTTGAGGGAGGGGTGTTCTACATGTCAAACATACACCTTACAGTGGTATGCTTTATTAATTCATTCTGGGTTTTTTTTATGTACATTATGAGTTCTAGTATATTATTATAACTGCATCAATCTAGACTGAATATCACTGATTATAACTAATCCTTATATTATAGCTATAGTTACAAGACAATAACTGAACTACTGTGTGCTGTTCTTTCAGTAAAACTACTGTGTGCTGTTCTTTCCTTATTATCAATAAAAAGAAAATATTTGGATTAAGGAAAATGAACTGTCCCACAAGCCATGGCTTGACATCACTAGCATCATTACTCAAGTGACTGAGTGAATTCTATTTTTATTTTTTTTTTGTCTCTGTTTTTTGATGTTCCTCTTTGGAATCAGGAACAAATGGTCTTGAAATAAAGCAACCATTAGCCAAACATCTTTTTAAAAAACAAAATCACATACGCCACAATTATTACCGCCCTAAGAACTCTGAGTTAGTGAAAAGTATGATCGTGTACATGTTTAACTCATTTGAAGTTGGCCTGAGTGTTTAGGAACTTTTAAGCAGTGATCAACGATTTCTTGTTTCACTGAGGTATAAAATTACGGTGACACAGACCAGAAAACCTTTAGTCATCACTCACTTTGGAAAAGATTCTAGACTGCAGATTCCACTGCAAAAGTGTGCTGACTTGCACAAATCAAGGAACAGGAACAAGCAAATAGCTGCTTGATTTAAATGCCCATATCAACAGGGTAATTATTAAGAAGTTTAAGAAATTCAAAACTATAATGACCAGCATGGAAGAGAACGTAAGGCTGTTTTGTCAGCAGCTACAGTGAAGAGTTTCTTCAAACACATAAAACAAATAATCCCAAAGGCCACAAGGTCAGAATTACAGAGTTTGGTAGCATCTTATGGTTGCCATGTCCCCAAATCTAACACAACACATTCATGCCAACAAACTGCTTGGAAGGTTTGCCAGAAAGAAGTATTTCCTGTCTTTTTACACCACAGAAACTTTAACTGGGAAATGGTGCTGTGGTCAAATGAAACAAAAATTGAGCTCATTGACTCCAAATGTTGGGTTTATTGTATAAGATAGCTGTAGAGAAAAGCACCTAAAGCAAGTGTTAAACATGGTGAATAATCTGTTATGCTGTGGGGGCTTTTCTTCTCCAAAGGCCATGGCAGGATTGTTCACTTACATGGCATTATGGATTCCAAAAATTGTTAAATGAATACAAATATCTATAGCTCAGGCTATGGCCATCCCTCTAACCAAAATCCAAGTCTTATAAAAGATACAAGAGAGAAGGCCAGTGCGGTTCTTTTGACGAAAGGGAGCTGCAGAAAATACTAAATGGAGGTGTGGCAATAATTATGACACACATTTTTTTTGGAATGAAATTCATTTTATGATCACCTGTAGGCTCATATGAAATTTTAACGTCTTTTTTGTTTCCTGAGAATAAACATCATTTGCTGAAGCATTAAGAGGCATTTTCATTCTTTTTCACTCATATTAAATAAGAGTGCCAATAATAATAGCACTGTATTACATAAACTAGGTGATTATGGCTTATTATTCGCGTGCCATTGGATTAAAACCACATGACTCTAGCGATGTGCCATTGTTTCTAAGGCCCATTTAGCTTCAGTAAAATGAAGAGACTAAGTGGTGATCTGAACAGTCTGCTGCATCCTTCAGCAAGACTAAAGACCTAGATCTGTTCAACCACTGCAGGAAAGAAAAATAAAACTCTTTAGCTCTCTCTGTCTTTGTTCTCTGTCTTTCTATTTCCATGTCCTTCTCTCTCTCTCTCTCTCTCTCTCTCTCTCTCTCTCTCTCTCTCTCTCTCTCTCTCTCTCCAACTAATACCCCCCCCCTTTTCACCAAAACCTGCAAAACCAT
>JBBIGA010000126.1:9306388-9316749 GCA_037576975.1 Alestes dentex
TCTCTCTCTCTCTCTCTCTCTCTCTCTCTTTCTCTCTCTCTCTCTCTCACACACACACACACACACACACACACACAAGCTCTAATGGACAGCCTTTTAATAAGCAAATCCCCTTTCTCATTCATTTTGTACTAAATTACCCTCCCAGCACTGCCCTGATCATCATGATCACATTGCACACAACAGTCTCACCATCACAAGTAGCACTTTCTCAACACATTTTTACACGTTTTACACATATTCTCACATATATATACACACACACACACACACACACACACACACATACGTCGTGTAATGTACAATGACACTTAAATCTTTCAGTAAGAAGAGTTACAAGTGGACAAGAAATACAATAAATGTAACAGTTTCAGTTTCACTGAATCAATAGAAGGAAATAGTAACAATGAAGGGGAAATGGGCTCTATAATCATAATACATTATAAGCATAAAGTGGAAAAAAAAATATATACATATAATATCAATTTCTAGAAATAAAGAACATGAAACATAAGTACACTGACAACATCTTTAACATTATAATGTCATAATGCAAAATCATCATACACATGTGGCTGAAGCTAGAGGTTCCATATCTAGTCTCTCCAGGCCATTACACATTTACTGGAGAAACACAGAGACAACAGGATAGAATACAAGTGATCAAACACCAAACTACCAATCTTGCCAAGCCATCGATACAGATGTGCCTCAAAAAGTCACTTGTGGTTATAAAAGGCCCTGGCTGTGTTCAGTAGACCAGCTAAAATAATGACTAAAACACAGCCAAATAAAGATTTTAAAAGATTTACATTATGAACTTTCTCTCATGTCATCACTACTCATCTATCTGATCTGAAGGCTCTCTGTGGCTCTGTAGGTCAAAAGTGCTGTGAGTGCTAATAGCACCCTCTTGAGGAGATCATTCAAACTGCAGATAACACCTTTCTAAACCTCTAAAAACTATATTTATATTAATTTTAACTTTTCTATTTGAGTAATCCATTATAACCAAGTAATCACGACGGCCCTACAATTACGCCCACAGAGTCTGCTTTATCAGGAGCTGGCCTTGGCCAGGTATTGCTTACACTCTTTTATTGTGCACTGTGCCAAACAGAAAATACAGACAACAGCTCAGCATATCATTGTTTTCCATCAGAGTGAGTAAGTTTCACAACCTAACTACAGGGAAACCACACGGCACTCACAAGCACGACACAGTTTCCACTCCGCCACCACATGACCTATAGTAAACTTGGCTTTGTCGTTTGAGGTTAGTCTGAGGGCAGCCTTGTAAGTTAAAAGGTGGACTTGGTTATGATACGAGTTGTTGTCAGTGGAAACAGCAGCCTCTACACATGCACCCCAGTCCACACTTACATGCTCAACAGTTCTCCTACTTATACACCCTCCCTCCGCAAACATGTCACAATATGCTCTCTTAGGCAAGAGGCAACAGTATGTAACACTGCTCCATATCTAAGTACACATTAATGTTACTTGCCATGTGCAGCCACCAGGCGGCAGTGTGTCTCATCAATCAATCTTTTATTCACAGCCTTCGGCCTCCTAGTCATGTAGGATGCAGGGTCTTATTTTACATGCACTCTTGTAATATACATAGAACAAAAGACATCAAAATGACTGAGGCATTCTTGGTATTAATGAAGTCTTACTGGCCACAATAATGTGTGATAAATCCGTGTATGTGTAAAGGTCTAGTTTATCTTTAGCGACCTTTTAACGGCAAAATAAGATGTGCTGTTGGTGGGAACTAGATTGTGGACTGGCATGCTGGGGAAGCCCACAGATCACCATGAATCTAAGTGCACTCTGCAGGCTCACTTCCATGCAAACCTCAGAGTGGTGTTGTGTTTTGTCTTGAAATTACAAGCTAAAAATAGGACTGTAACCCTTTAGGACTGCATGACCAATTTAATAATGATCATATCGCACTCAGTTCTGTCAAACATGTGGATTCTGATCTATCAATCAATATCATCAGTATCAACACCATAGTGTTGTCTGTAAGGAGAAGAGATATTTTTGAATATCAGGAATATAATTTGAATATGAGGAAACGTTACTCCTGTTAAACCTTGTGTTTACCATGTGTTTGTCATTTCTGTCATCCAAAAAGTCATAAGAGCAGACTCAATTTGTGTATACAGAACCTACATTGAATTTAAACATCATCTTGATGTAACTATGTCTTGAATCACATTTGCATTTAAAAAGTACTTCAAAATGACAGCAAAAACTCTCGACCTTAATGACTGAACTGAAAGGGTAATTAAACCCTCCAATCATCTGCCATTACGCTTCCACAAGACATAATGCACAATATAACATCCAGCACTGACTAGTGAACATACACACGTATTTGACCCAGTGGGCAACACCACTCTTTACTATTTCATAGAGTCTCTCAGCTTTCCTGGCAATTTGTGCTGCAGCACAATACGATACTACAATAAGTCACTGGAGGTAATAAATGTGTTGCTCTGTTTGTAATATGTGGGAGTGTGAAGGAGAGGTGGCACGCAAGTTTGTGTCTATTTGAGCTATGTGAGTATAGCAGATGAATGTAATTCAACAACATGTTTACTGGAGTGGGCTGATGTTACACAGAGGAGATGGCATGTTTACAGTGTAAAACTGAGTGTGGAGAAGGAACATGTAAATAGTAGGGACATTCAAAGTATCAGCAGAGACAATGGTAACTAGAGTATACACAGAAAAAATGATGCACTTTCAGAGCATGTGTGATGTAATGGAATATATGTATTTGTGTGTGTGTGTGTGTGTGTGTGTGTGTGTGTGTGTGTTGTGTGTGTGTGTGGGTGGGGGGGTGGTGTTTACCCTCCACTGGTGTTGCCGTTCTTGCTTAAGTGTGTGCGAGGCTCGCTGGAGGCCAACTTCAGTAACTCGTTCCACTCTCTCTCCCACTCTTCCTCTGTATACACCAACCCAGACTACACAGAGAAAGACACAGAGAAAGAGAGAGGGAGGGAGTGAGAGGTGGAACGTACACAAATGCAAGAAAAACACACACACATACACACACACGCATGGTCTCTCCTGTCCCCCTACCCCTCCCACACACTGAAAGGTCTACACTTGCTCTGCTGTATGGATCAGACAAACCACAGTGCACACCCACGCCTTTCACATCACATCACAACATTCACTCGCACTGTGTACGAGAATGGCAAGCCATGCATTGACTGCTTGAGACAGAGGAAATGCTAGTGCTTGCTTTTATATATATATTTTTTTGCTTCTGTTAAAATGACAGCTTTGTGTTAGAATCAGAATAAATTATTGACCATACACATTATTGGGACTTGGATTAGGCCACGGCACACTAAAACACAGCGGTAAGTGTGCTGTTGGCTGCAACAACACTATATAACATTAAATTACAAAGCCAAATACTGTATAGTATTGCAAAGAGTTCTTGTTATCCAAATAACATGAATAGTTACAAAAATACTGCTAGAAGAACAAAGGTTTGATTCCTGGTTAAATCGCATTAGCAACACGTTATCTTTAAGATAACAAGGAATTAAACAGTAGCTGTGCAATGCAGCTATATGAAATATGAAAAAAGCATAGTAACAACCAGAAATGACAATGATAACAGCAGTACAGTGCAAAGACATGTTTCTTAGAAGTCAACATTCATGGTTTGTTCACTACAGACAATGAAAAAGTCTCTTATTTGCTGAGGTTCTTCTGAAATTGCTGTTGATGTAGAGGTGGAAAGAAAAAAGCTGACTTGAGAACAAATCTCAGATTTTTAACAGTTACATTTTCCATGGAGACAACTGTACATATTGCCATGTGCATGTGAATGACGTACTGATATATTCTAAAGGGGGCGGTTAGCTTTGTTTACCTCTTTGTTCTGCTGTGTCTGCTGCCATCTCCACCTCCTCTTCAGGGCCTCTCTCTCAGCTCCACTCTTCATCATGGCATATAGACTCTTCCTCAACACCAGGTCTCTATCATGGAAGCCCCACATTCCTGACAAACACACACAGAAACACAGGGGTCAAGTTAGACAGAAACACATACAATGATGAATCTTTGAATCTCTTCATGTAAAACATTAAGATTTAAAACGCTCATATCCTACATTCCTACATATTATTTCCCTGAGGTTTGCTCATGACGTCCGGATTTACATATGTACCAAAATTAGCCATAATTAATAATTACATGTGACATGTTAGGGAAGACAGGATTAAAGTTTACCTAAGGAAGCAGCATGCAGAAGGCAGTTGCCATCCCCAGTTGTTGCTAATGGCAGGAGCTTCTTGCAGCTGGTACACATGGTGGACCACCAGTTTAGACGCCCTACAAGACAAGATCAACAAACACACAGCTATATAACACTGCCTGCTTTGTACATTTACAAGAAACAGGGGTTCTCCTGTTATTAAGCAGTTTCTGCTTTTGCAACTGTGCATGAATTTTTAAAATATGTATGACCAATTGCAAAATTCTGCTTCACCACAGATGACTTGCTGGAACAGTGTGATCTCACTATGGGCTACAGAACAAATAAAGCTTGCTCTGCAGCTTCTTCTTGCCACGAAGCAGAAGACTGGGCTGCTCTTGCCAGCAGCAGCAGCACCTGCCCGGAGGCTGTGCGTCCCAAGCCGCTGACCTCTCGCCCACTCTCCTGTCTAGAGCTGAGCACCAGGGCCAAGTCTGGTGTGTTCATGCCAGTAGCACGCTGTGCCCAGCCTGCCCCAAGGGGCTCAGCCTCCCTCCCAAAGCCCCTGAACCACAGTCCCTCAGGTCAGCCTCTTTACCAAAGCCTGAGGGCCATTTAACCAGCTCACTTCTTCACTCGGCTCAAGGAGCAGTACATGCACTACCATGCAAAAGTTCTGAATCAATGTTTACAACATACATTTAGCTGTGAAATTATGCTAAAACGGTACTAATATTTTCACAAGTAAAAAAGTAGGAATTATTCCTTAGTAGGAATAAATTTAGATGTGTCCAGAAGCTGTGCAGACAGAATACATTTAGCTCAAAAATGTACGAAGATAATTACAATATATTATTATTCAATTTATACACGTTAAATATGGAATAAATACAAATAAAGATAAAATATAAATAAAACATATTTCAGCCTCTTGTCGATAATATTTAATGTGCATTAACCAACAATTTTAATGATAAGTGACTTCAGACTTTTTGACAATGGTGCAGAGCATACAAGTATCTTCTGTCATGGTAATGATTATCTTAAAAATTTCACCCAAACTCTCCAACAATTTTTCTTTCTTTTTCATATGAATTTTCACAGGAATGCTGCATTTCATCTCTAGCATATAATCATCTGAATCAGAGCTTTAGCAAAGTGCTGTGATTCATGCGCTGAGCTCACTCTCCTCTGGGAGACGTGACTGAGTGGGATTTTAATCTCTCCGAGACAAAAGCAGATGTTAGATAATATCTTAATCACAAACATAATTGGATATGGCTCCATGTCAGCTCTGGCTACAGAACTGAGTGTGTTGCAGTACAGCTCTGTCTCGTATGTGGTACTTTAACCTCACTTTGCAGCTGATCCAAACTAACATTATAGTAATTGGCCAGGCCATGGAAGGGTGCTCATGGGCCTCGTCTGCTCACTTCTTTGACTCTTCAAAAGAGGAGAAGTCTTACACCAACCATACAAAAGCCTGGGCACGGGGGTGTTCTTTTTTCCTGATGTTATCGCAGCCTCGATGGTGCTGAGGGCAGACACCAGCAAGATCCCAATGGTGCTGTTCAACTTGTTCACATCAAACAGACTGGATACTGCATGTGTTAATCACATAAGGAGGGGTTGGAAGGCAGAGTTTATGGCCCACTTTAGCAGTATCTTATCTCCTGGGAGTCACAAGCTAGCAGTTTAGTAAGCCTGGGTGCTAAAATGATGAGGATAAGAACTGATATATAACATCTATTAATAGTAATGGCCATTTTTGATCAAATTATGGCTCCATTCCACAGCCTTGAGCAATTACTTCTTGAGTACACCAGGTGGTGGTGTATGCCTTTTCCCACGAGAGGCAGGCCAGCAGAGCAGAGTTAGCTACCAATTTGAAATACTGCACATTCTGTAATAAAGACTACTTTATAAAATATCATTTAAAGAGATATTTCATTGCAATGTTATTAGCTATGTTTTACATTACAACGAAATACATTTATTAAATATAAATTGCACAATTTTTTCAAAGAGCAATATTTCTGGACTCATCTCCAAGCACTATAGAAGTCCAGTCCTAAGTGGTGCACTCATGTTCCTGCAGTACAAAAGTGTGTGTGAGCACAAGATCCATGAGGCTGTAAGATGTACCATTTATCAAAGGGCTGCACAGGAGTGCCCTCTACACACCCCTGCTGCGGCCCAAACTCAGTAGCAACTTATTATCAGAATAATCTTGAAATACAGTAGGACCAATCAGAATGGAAGGTTTTGTTTACAGCTGTCTGACCAACACAGCAGAAAGAAATATATTCAGATGCAAGCTAAAATTAATTTGTTTATTAATGTACCTTGCAATTGAGCTGCATTATGCTAGTAATATAAATGAAGCTACTGCACTGTAGATAAGTGACATTTTAAAAAACTATGACCAACAAGCTGGCGGCAGCACATGCAGAGACTGCATGATCCAGATGTGTGCGTTTAAACCTACTGCCCTCAAGATCTCTTACCCTTAACAGTCTGCACATGACAACTAATTATAAACCGTGATGAGGACCACACGGCTAAGTGCACCATTTAGGACTGGGCTAGTGTTAGGACCGGCCTAAACTGTGGAATTAGCTTCAGATTTTAAGCAGTTTCTTCCAGGATCAATAACGTTTTCTGATTCTGTTCCTGATTCTGAGATGCAGCCTCACCCGCCTGCTCCAGGGCCACCATGGTGGACTGCTCGATGAGGTCGCGTTCGATAAAGCTGCGGAAGTCCTCACTGTACACGCTTAGGTCGGGCAGCTGGAAGGTGTAAATGGGCATCTCCAGCGGGAACTGCTCCCTGGCACACTCGCCCGTCACGTGCATCCGCGCCAGTGACATGATGGCAGAGCTGGCATGGGAGATGCCTCGAGAGAGACGCTTCTCTGTAGATCCGGAGGAGGCAGAGGGATGAGGGAGGGTGGTAGGAAAAACATTTGTGCTAGCTGCATGATTACGTGATGTTTCATTTACGCTGCATTTCTGAAGCATTTCACAACAATCCAATCATCATTATTTTATTAGCCATCAATCATCCGCACGGCAGCTATTATTGGTACTTTTACTTGAATCTTAACAATCATAATCATCATCCTTGTTTTAACCATCAGTAGCGTGAAAATGATCACTGTATAGTCAACATCCTCATCATCATCGGTATTAATACCATCATCATCATCATCATTAGAAGTGCCATCATGGACAGCGGCAATGTAACTCTTTTCCATACCCTGAGTGTTCTCCTCCTGTCTCTGCAGGCATTGCTCCAGCTTGTTGATGTGCTGGGGGGTGCCGCTGCACTCTGGCTGCTTGTAGTAACGGCCCTCATTGAACACCTGGGGCAGGTTGGCAGTATGGACCTGCCGTAACTGCTCATAGTCACTGAGAGCAGCGCTCAGGTCCCAGTTTTTTCCTTCATAACGCACACAGACAGAAAGAACACAGAATATAATGGATGAGAGTCATGGAGAGAACTATGTATTAAATGTATTCACATCACTGTGACAGAAATTGAATAAAGACAGCAGTCGTTGGTCAAAACTTGGAATGAGCGCATGTACTGGGTGATTAGCAAACACTAAATACAGGTGTAAAAGGCTTCTTTGCACGTTGGAGATGCATATTTGATCAGTCAAGCCATTTTTGGTGGTGATCAAAGACACATGTTTCATGCCTTATAATCATTTACAATTGAACACTGAACTGCTAGTGGTGGATGGGTTGACAACCTGCTGTTTAATGACATTTACACTGAAAGTTGTTAATGACAATAAGGCACAAAGCATGCGTGAGTTTAACAAGTCACGCCATCTTGTGGAAATATATGTCATGTTGTACAACTGCGAAATTCTTTATTGTGTTTTTTTTCTGTGCATAATCAGTGAAACATAGGTTGAAATGTGAGTTCAGTGTACGAGGTTACATGTGAGTCTGGGTCAAATTGTTAGACAGAACATTCTGTAAACTGGTAAAGTATTTCGCCTATGAAACTTAACAGTAATTGTGTTGAATTGTAGCAATTTATGCTAAAAACAGATGGAAAGGTGGCAACCTAGAGCCGGAGCAATTTTCAAGCTGATCTCAAAAAGCCTGTGTACTTTTGTTCAGAGGCTGCATGCATCATTTTGTGTTTTTATGATGGTATCACATACATTTCACAAAATCTAGAAGTATCTTTGAACTACATATATATTCCGTTCTAAAGTGTATTCATTTGAAAATATGAAACCATCAATCTTGTCAAATACAAATGTTTTGTATTACTGCCCATACCTGAATAGGCTTTTGGATGTAATACAATTTTTAAGAGGCTCAAAAGTCTTAAAACTTCTCTTTCTTTTATGAGCTTCTAGGACAGCAATACATCACACACTACAGCACAAACTTAACAGAAACAGTAATAGTGGCCAAAACAAATTAAAATTGAAAAGTCTACTGCTGAGATGCTAAATTTGATACTGGTGGTGATTGCAGAGTTCCGTTCCAGCATATCAGGCCTACTATTCAGTTTTTCTTGAAGATCTTGATTAACTAGATCAGGTTTTTTTTTTTTTTTACTTTCGATTAAAACTACTGTCTCCATGACAATAAACTGAAGTTCAGCACTACTGAACATACCAGGATTTCAGAAGAATTCAAATAAAACCAGAGGTGCATATCCTGAAACTATAAACCTATTGGTTTATGGATGAGAAATAAGAAAACACAGAACCTTTGAAATTTTAGTAGAATATGTTCTGTATGTTGAGCAACCAAAAGTTGTTTAAGAAGATCATTCGGGGATATTTAAATGCCCACTGAACAAAAGCCCATTTCGAACTAATGTAGCCCTGAGTTTTCCAGACACTTTTGAAATAACTGTTTGACTGGGCTGTGCCAACAGACATACAGACATTCATTCTCATCCCAATCACATACGCTGCAAATGTGAGTGCTGGCAGGTCCAATCAAACTACTCACAGAAACACAGTTCTGCTTCCTATCACACCCAGCCAGGGAGAAACTGCTTTTGTATACGAATGGGTCATGCTGCTTTGTCATGCTGTGCATTAAAGTCTGCATGTTAAATATTTACAAGCTACACAGTGCAGTGAAGGATACATATGTAAAGATACACTGTGTCTGTCACGAGTTATTCACTCTCACAATGTAGTGAAGATGGAGGGGTCATGGGTTCTAGTGAGGATGATGAAAAAGTGAAGGGGAAGGAAGAAAGATCAGTGGCAAGACACCGGAAACCAGCACAGTAATGGAAAGTGACAGCGACCTCCAGACTCTGCAATACACACAGACATAAATACACACGCTCACATGTACACACACACACACACACACACACACACACGCCACATACACGCCACATGCACACAGGCCTGCTCCCTCCTCTTAGCTGCGTTTTTATCTTAGAGACAGAAAGAGCTTCTAGGGAAGAGAGAAGCAGGTCAGAACTAACTCTTATTATAGCCCTTAAACTCTCACACTACTCCACTGCAGGGAGAAACCTCTCCTCATCTCAGTAAAGATGAGACTCAACAGTAAAGACCAGATAAACCTGGTTAGAAAGTAAAGTAGTAATTAGGTAATAACTGATCTACTGGTTTTTAAAATGACTTTTATGCAAATGAGCAAAAAATAGGGCAGGTAATAAAAAATGAACAATGACAAACGATTCCTAAATACTTTTCTAAAAAAAAGGTAAAAAAGCCTTAAATTGTTTTTTTTTATTTTTTATGGGGCAGCAAATGCATATAAATGAGTCTGTCCATCAGTGTTTGTGATTTACAGTCACAAACGTTTTTTTTAATTTTTAATTGATTAGGGAACTAAGCAAATGTGAGACACTTTTTGAAGAATGACAAGCACCCTTGCGCTAACTGTTCAGGGCAGTCACATTTGATTGGCTCCTGTCACTCAAAGAGCAAAGCAGCTTATTAAACTTTAACTCTAATCATGACAGCGTGTGATACATACTAGTGTGATATATACTAATGATATATACTAGTGTGATATATACTAGTGATGTATACTAGATACAGTGAGGAACATAAGTATTTGAACACCCTGCGATTTTGCAAGTTCTCCCACTTAGAAATCATGGAGGGGT
>JBBIGA010000126.1:9324212-9339627 GCA_037576975.1 Alestes dentex
GTAGTGTATGTGAAAGAGAGTAGTAGTGTATGTGTGAGACCAAGTATGGATAATGTCCTATACGGCCTCTCATACACCTCTCTCTCTCTCTCTCTCTCTCTCTCTCTCTCTCAAGTGGACACAAAGGTCTCCCAGGGGAGCGTTCTTGTAAAGCTGCCTCACACACAGCCCTAAATCAGCTCTACCGGCCAGTATGGTGCGCTCTTCCTGCTGCCAATTAGAACACAACCCCACCACATTCCTCCGATGGACCTGGCTGAGGACCAAAAACAAAAAAAGCTCCTCCAGGCATCTGCCAATCAGACCAGCAGAGCCATTGACCAACATACTCAACACCATAAAGCCATACAAACTGCTTACATGTGAGCTACATCTTCATCTTCAGATCTAATTCAGTCATCTTCAGAAACAGTAAAATCAGTTACAAGCACAATTTTCACCTAAGCCTAAATGTAGACGACTGTGCAACACATGCTTGGTGTCTGGTGTTTGCTTCGTATTGCACTACAGCTACAAGACTAATGCTAACAAGTAACAGAAGCTGACCACTGTGCATTGTGTGAAACCTGAATTTTTGGGAGAGTTTTAATTTTTCCCAACTTTCTCCTCAATTTAGCCATGTTTAGATTCACACACTAACCACAATTTCCCTAATAATACAATACCTAGCATTTGCTTCCGTAGAGTGAGGTGTAACAGGACATGCAAAGCCAGAAACCACATAATGAAGTCTACCTTACTTAACAACTCAATATATTTTTAAAGGCAAAGTGTATGATGATTTAGTCATGTGGCTTATAGGGTGCTATCTGGTGGGAAATTAATAAGGTTGCATGAGACTACTTCTCAGCTAAATTAGAACTGTAGCTCCAGTGCAAAACTACATAAATAAACACCAAGACGTCTTGGCTGATGGACTACATTTGGGCTACATATTCAATAAATATGATTTTCAACCATCTATACCTTTAAGCTATAAGAAACCCTCTAAAATGAGTATTAGTTTGAAGACTGGTAATTTTCTTACCGTGGTTCAGATTGCTGAAAAATAGATGACATGTCTTTGTGAACCCTTGCAATTATTTTATCAGAAAAATAAAATAATTTTTTACTCTCTTCTACCTTTAACCACAGCCCTAGCTCTCTGGTGACTGTAACCACCCTAGCTCTTCAGTTTTCAAAACAGCTTAAAAATCTGTGCCAGCAGCTTGGACAAATCCAGCAAAATGCTACAAACATGCAAGCAGTTTATGTTACAAAATTCACACAGACACGCTTGAACACATAGACACAAGGATGATTGAACACATCGACATTGGATGATGATGCAAGTTGAAATAATCCATTTTAAGGCATCTGGCTTGCCCTGTCCACAATGGCAAAAACCTGGAAACCCGTCACACAGGGGCCTGAACAGTGTGGAGTCACGGCACAATAGCCTACTGCATCCCAGTCCACTGAAGCTGAGCACAGCACTGAGAGCAAAGCAATCCATCACTTCACTGCACCACATCGCATGGCTCATTACTGCTAACTTAGCCAAAGGAGGCTATCTTCCACAGGCATAGTCCAGGCCTGATACAGCACATATTTATGGAACATATAACACTACACTTATCACTGCTTTGATTACATTCAGAGGCCACATAGAAAGCGCACAGGCAATATTACAAGGAGACTGTAAAGTAATAAGCCTGCATCTCAGACAATGTTATCTTATGACTGTATAGTGATGCCAGTGTAATGGTTGTTTTATTGGTGTAATAGCAGTATAGCCTACTCAGCCTGATAAGTAAACTGGTTTAGAGTGAGTGCTTAGATTTAATTACCCTCCAGCAGGTCTCGTGCCAGACCCGGTTCCGCCCCCGTGGACCGAACAAAGTCTGACAGGACCGCGTCCATGTCCAGAGTCATGTGATCATGTGGCTGCGCTGCCCAGCCCACAGCAGTGGCCTTTGTGGTAGCCAGAGCGTCACGCTCTCATCTAGAAGAAAACAAAAAGAGAAAAGAGGCAGAGAGAGAAAGGTAAGAAAAAAGAGAAATGGACAAAAGACAAATTCCTGTTAGTGCAAGCTTTTGTCTTCATGTCAAGCCTGAATCCTTTCTCACATACATTGGAGACTGGTTAATTATGGGCCTGGAGTCTCTGATGCATCTAAGAAGAATGCCTGGGGAGCGATATCAGAGCAGCTGACAGTAACTCTGAAGATGACTAACTGAAAAACAAAAGATCGTTGATTACAAAGTAAGGATTGCTATATTTCAGTTCTTTCAGGCAACAACGTATAGCTACCTTCTCTGTCCCGTTTGTTCCTGACAAGAATATGATTAATAGGATGAACACATGCACACACACTCATGTTTGTGTTTATACCTTGTCAAGATGTGGGGTCATATTAGAAGTGTAACATTTAACTAAATTCACAGATCAGTTGAAATGATATAGTGATGTCTTGCTGTACTTTCATGGATGCAGCAGAATACAGCCTGCCTGATAATGCACCGTAAAACACTGTCTTTGCCTGTCATTTTTAGTCATTTTGTTTCTTGTATTTTGAGAGGGACTGAGGGACTGTCCTGAACTTTAAAATATGGTTCTGGAAACAAACTCTGGGACAAACAAGAAATATGCTAATATGTTCCTAAACTAATGAATAACCAATAACTTAATTATCTATTTGACAGGATTTCTTAATTTTGAAATTAACAGCTCTGTCTGATTTTACGGAGTAAAAAGTAAAACATTATATCACGTAAAAGTAAAACATTATATCTTGTAAAACACACAGATGATATGTTTACTCATTTGAAATTCCAGCCCATTAAAGAGCAAGTACTGTTATTTCTTGTGGCTTTGGTTAATAAAGAGCACTGGTAATGCGTAAGTGTGTTTTATGTGTTGACTCAGTTGAACTTCAGATCAAAAAAGTCTGATAAAAATTGACCAAATACATGTGGAACTGGCCATAAAAATGAATAATTGATGCATTCCTAGTTATTTTCTGTTCGGAGCAAGAAGACCGTGCTATTAAACATGGGCAATCAATAAGACATTTGAAAAAACTGAAGAAAGACCACCATTAGTGGTCATCGGGGCTGCTGGTGGCCTAGAGGTTAGGGAGTTGCTCCTCCTCATCACTGAGGTACCCTTGAGCAAGGTACTGTCCCCACACACTGCTCCCCGGGCAGCCCACTGCTCCACTTGGTAAATGGGTTAAATA
This sequence comes from Alestes dentex, assembly GCA_037576975.1. Taxonomy (NCBI): domain Eukaryota; kingdom Metazoa; phylum Chordata; class Actinopteri; order Characiformes; family Alestidae; genus Alestes; species Alestes dentex. The sequence continues at coordinate 9,327,434 of JBBIGA010000126.1, forward strand.
TACAGAAAGAATTTCACAGTGTGCTGTGGTGTGTTCACATGGCCCATTCTTTTTACCTAGCTAAGAGATTCTAAAAGAAAAATGATTTTGTGTGGGACAAAATAAGCAAACATCCATAATGCTACTGGGGTCACGGGCAGTCCATAAAGCTTTATTGTTTTTATTGAGTTGACATTATAAGGTCTATGACAGAATTTTCTTAGCTGGCCAAAATGCCGTCTAATCTGAAAAGTTCCTGAAAGGGTGTTTCTGTATGGTCATCAAAACTGCCCTATTTTTACACACTTTAAACTGTACTTTTACAGTGCCAGGACCATATTTAACCTGAAAACATACAAAAACACAACACACACACACACGCACACACACGCACGCACACACACACACACACATATACACACACACACACGCCTCCCAGTACAGACAGAGTGTGCATGAGTCAGAAAGCTGGACAGTAGGCAGGATGATGTGATGTTCCAGTCTGCACCCACTGCAGATGGGACCAATACTTTCTATCACCACCCCCTCCACCAACAATCCTCACTCTGTGCAAGTGCCCACTCTGCCTGGACACTTACTCTGGGGCCCTGTATTTGTTTCTGGTCAAATGCCACACAGATGAGGTCAGCACAGCCCAGATCAAGCTGTCCTGGGCACAGTGGCAACACCTACGGGTACACTACAATAACAGAGACCTTTGTGCATGCCCGTGTGTGTGAGTGTGTTTTTGTCAGCCGGGTGGCCGGCTGGCTGCTTCCGCGTCGCTTATGGAGCGTGACATAAGAATGAAAAGAATGTGAGACACACTGCCCACAGAAAAGAAACAGTTCCACGGACAAATACACACACAAGTTTGTTTTAATACAACATTAACCTAAGTAACACAAATAAAATGCTTTTGACCTTTCAGTTTAAATAATGAAACATGGCATTTCGTTTTTGTCCTGAAAACAAATACACACTCTTGGTACATGTAACCATGGTAACCATTACTCAAAAGTAATGATTCCCCTAAGAGAAACCATAGGACATAAACTGTGACCTCTGTGGCACCTGTGGCCTGTTCCGGCCGCTACAGAGCATGACGTTACAGATGTTCTCTTGTTAGGGCACATCACATAATCAGACAGATAATCCTGCTGAACTGAAAGTAGATTGGAAAGAAGAAAATGACCCAAGGATAAAATGTAGCTACACTTCTGTGTTGTAGCCAGACTCGCTCTTTCAGCACAAGCATAACACAGCTTATCAAATTTAGCAACAACCTAAAAGGCGCTATTAAAGACTTACAGGGTGCAGTAATGTTCTGATATTTCCTTATAAGGGCCAGTGTTAAGTATGTGCTATCCTCCCTCTGACAGGTCTTGCTTTCCTTACCACAGTTAATGAAATAACACTTCTGTTTATAGATCAAAACCAGAGTACCCAAGTCAAAAAGGAACCTCCCACATGGTAGTAGGAAATGAGTAAGGAAGCGTCAGTGAGTCTGTGTGTGCATGTTCACGTGTGTGTGCCTTGGCACAGTGATAAAGTGTCTTTGCTCAAGATTAAGAAACTTTTTTCCCCTCATCCTATGCATTATTAATCAGTAAGCTCTGCACTTTAACAGGAGTTTAGCTGACCCACTTATTGCAAACCGTTTGCATTGTGTTGCGTGTACAGAATCGAGGAGGCCTCGCCATAAGTGAAAGAATTCTGAAAAGCACCCGAACTATTAATTGGAGGGCCCTGGAAATTCCATGCTCAAACCTCTAGGATAAACTCTGGGATTATTGTTGCCTCGAGTTCATCACAAATTCATGTTTTTAAGTAAGGAGGACGGCTACGTGCACATAAATATGTCAAAAGTCATGACCTGAAAATCCCTTGCAATTGCACAACTCGAGCCAACTTTCTCCGCTGAGACGCAGTTCGTATGACTCACAGAACCTATTGTGCTTTATTGGAAACTTACAGAGTGACCATGTCACCAGAGCAACAGCTTGGAACATGTGCGTTTTTTTTTTTCATTTAAATAATAAAAACATACTCGTGGTTGTGAAAACACACTTGAATTTGACCCTAATGAAGCACATATGAGCTCAGCAGGCCCGTAGGCTGGAGAGTCATCATCGACCTATGAAACAGCTCTTGAGTACAAAATAACCAACAGGGAGTATATATAACTTTAAACAGTACTGTATGTCTCATTTCTGCTTACATTACAACATTAAAGGTTTTCACATTTCACTGAATACATATTACATATGTTTACATATCGTTCCTGAACCATTCCATGCACATCCTATTTACACAGACAAGCCAGGGCATTACGTAAACTTACCTTGTGTCTACACTCACTGCAGTTCACAACTGCAGACTGTAGTCTGTCTATTTCTCTGCATCATTTGTTAGCCCAAGGTCAGGACCCCCACGGGAGCACCAGTGAGATGGTTGGTTTTATTTGGGTGGTGGATCATTCTCAACACAGCAGTGACACTGACATGGCAGTGGCATGTTTGTGTGTGTGTGTATATGTGTGTGAGTGCGTATGTGTGTGTGTGTGTAGCACTACAACATGTGGATTACACACAGCAGTGCTACAGGAGTTTTGAACATTGCGTCCACTGACTGTCCACTCTATTAGACAAGTCTAACTTGCCACAATCGTGTCAGTGCAGAGAATGGTCCTCCACCCAAATAATACTTGCTCAAAGATCACCTTGAGGGGGTCCTGACCACTGAAGAATGGGGTTAACAAATGATGCAGAGAAACAGATGGACTATAGGCTGTAACTGTAAACTACAAAGTGCACTTGTGAAAAAATGGATCATTAGTGCGGATACAAAGCAGGTGCACCCAATAAAGTTCCTTGATTGGCTATATGGCTGTACATAATATTCATACTCATATACAAATACATGTACCAATAAGGTGATTCCAAAGGAAGCACATTTCGGTTAGTGTAACATAGATGTACCCTCTATGTACCCACTATGAATCACCCTGTATAACACAACTGTACATCACACACTATATCCAAAAGTATGTAGACACATGTTCATTCTATGCTTCTTCTGAAATCAAAGGAATTAAAGGGTTATAGGGAGTTTGTCCTCCTTCTACTACAGTGACAAGCTTTCTGTAAAGGCTTTATACTCAATGTCGGAACACTGCAGCAAGGATCTGAGTGTATTCAGCCACAGGAGCATTAGTGAAGTCTATTACTGATGTTGGATGATTAGTTCTGAATCACAAACTCCAACTCCTCAGGAAAATCTTGGGTGGAGTTCCATCACCGCAATACATCTTCACGGCCTGTTGCTGGGGACTTTACACCCCTCTCGTTGATACTTGGCATTAGGCATAATGAACAGTCTGTTCCAGACTGACAGTGCTTTCTTATACAGATTATACAAGCTGTGTTGAGTGCAGCTGAACAACTGTGTCAACAATGGATGCATTTCAAAGTGGCTGAACTCTTTAACTAGAAGATGTGTCTGAATATTTTTGGACATAAAGTGAACTTTATGTACTGTATTTCATTTTAGAGAGACATTACCTATTCTACTGATACCAACACCAAGAATGAATCCTTGGACAATACAGGTTAAATTTTTCTTTTCTAAAAATGCTCTCCATCGTGAGAAGGTAGTTCAGGGAAATCACAAATTGTAGACTTACTTTCTGTATTCTTACTGGGAGTTCTTCAGCAGCCATCTCACCAGTATGGTTACGTCCAAGGGTTCACACATACATACACATACACACATTTATGTGCAGACACACTCACACACACACAAACACACACACACACACACACACACACACACACACACACACACTCCTCTTCCCTTCTTTAATCCATGACTTCTATGAGAAGGAGGAGAGATGAGGAAGACTTGGGGTCACGGGCAGACCTAAGAGAGAGGGAGAGAGAGGGAGAGCAGGAGTGAGAGTTAGCTAAACAGATGGACGAAAGGACAGATCACACTTGAACCTTGTTGCCACATCAATCACAATAATGGAGTCCGTAACGTCAGTGTGTCTGCATCCGTTATGCAACCATGACCCAATATCCCACTGACCTGCTGGAATCACACCCCCTGCCCTTTGAGGATGCCGAGCTTCAGATGAAATGTGCCCATATAAAGACGGTAAAAGCATAAACCCCAGACCATCTGCAGTCCGATTACTTTTCCAGTAACCCTGACGTTGGTACTCCAAGAGGGGAAAAAAGGCTCTCAGGATGTTGTTTACTGTAGCATTAGTGCTAAAGCTAAATATTACCTTTTCAGGGTCACTAATATCTCCAAACAGAGCGAGTGTTTTTGACACCACGCTCCAACATAAGGCTGTATTTAGGCTTACATCGGAGCTGAGAGCGAGGAGAATGCAGGTAGATCGAGACAGATGATAAATGGGAGCTCAGCTACCATGAACATTGTAGCTCCAGATTTGCCATTCTTGTGTCCAAAATCAGATCATAAAACTCATTCTGTAGAACAGCCAGTGCTGGACTTCACATCTGATGTGGGAGAAACAGTCACTTTCCTCAGTGATCTTGACAACTGGGTGGATGGAAACATGTATGACAATAAATGAATTCAGATGACTAAACATTACAGCCCACGACTGACCAGTTGAATTACACTGTTGTTTTTCACTTCAATAAAAAACTAGCATCATTTGTCTGCTCAGGTGATCCCTAGCCAGCTGTGTGTTGTATCATCATTTCAGGCTCGAGAGACTTTGGATGGCATTTACGTCTGGAGCCTGTTGCTGTTTTTTTCTCAACATGAGAAGTACCAGAATGCCAGTGAAGCAGGCCTTCATGAATCCGAGAAATCAGCACAAAACATAGCTCTCACAGCCAAAAGCATTAAGCATGTTCACATCAACTGCTTGGTACATGCTTCAGGAGCAAGAGTGAGCAAAAACACACTGGTTTAGCATAGCAAACAACCTGGCAGACCTTTTCCACAACAGTGAATAAGTTTTATTAACAAACATGATAATGTGTACCAGAGTGATGAAATGAGATGAGGACAATGTGGAGATCTAATGATGCTAATGATCCAAACTAAATATATTTGCGTTTGCACCAAATGCTAAAAATGCTTCCAGTTTATGAACTGAACTGGTATCAAATATTATGAATGCTTTCAGTAGCTGATTGAAGAATTAATATTCAGTCAATTTATGAAGAATTTTTATTTAGGGCTACAACAATGACTGTCCATTCTTATTTAATAATAATAAGAAATACATTCATTTTAAGAAAAAGGAGTAAATTCATCTTCATCATATCATCATGTGCAAAGACTTTCAGAAAATATACTTGTATTTTACACTTTCATTAATATGTAAATCTGTAAAAAAGCTCAAACCTAGATAACAAATGTTACCTAGATTAAAAATGTTCTTCTTTGGCAAGGGGCTTCTCTGTTCTCTGTAAGTTGTACCTTGCTAGAAAAGAGGAATATGTGCTAGATCAATCTTATCCAACTCCAGTCCCAGAGACCCCACTGCTCCATAATTAGTCTTTAAATTATGTAAAATTCGCAAAAGAATGTGCTGCCAATAACTTTTAGTATCAATCTTATCTAACATCAATTGGCCCTTGTTCCTGAACAGTTCAAAACAGAATGCAGGATATACAGTGCCCTCCATAAATACTGGCACCCTTACTAAAGATGACTGAAAAGGCTTTAAAAATCACGTTATCAGTTATCTTAATATTATATTAGAAAATACAAAAAATCGTACCTTTATGTAGGGTAAGTTTAGCATCAAGAGCTACCACTGGTGAACAAAAAATGTAAAACAAAATCACATATGTCAAATACTGGCACCCCAAGAACTTTTAATTGAGGTTCCAATTCACTGAGTTCCAGTTTCACTGGGGTATAAAATGAGGTGACACAGATCCGAAATCCCTTAGTCATTCCTCACCATAGTAGAGATTCAAGAAATTCAAGAGCAATGAGGAAAAAGTGTGCTGACTTGCACAAATCAGCTAGTGAAACTGAAAATAGCTGTCAACAGTTACGGTAATCAAGGCTATTTTGTCAGCAGTCACAGTGAGGAGGATTATCAGAGAAGTAAAAAAAAGAAAAACCTTGGGGTCACCATGTCTCCAAATCCACCATAAGCATTACCTTCATGCCAACAAACAGTTTAGAAGGCATTCCTGTGAAAAGTACCTAATACCAAGTGTTACATTTGGTGTAATTGACATATGTGATTTTGTTTTACATTTTCTGGTGAAGGATCTGTGATGCTGTGATGCTGTTTCTCCTCTAAAGGCCCTGGCAGGTTTGTTCACATACATGGCATTATGGATTCCAGGAAGCACCACCAGATTATAACTGAAAATCAAGTTGCCTTTGCCAAGAAGCTAAAACTTGGTCATGGTTGGATCTTCTAGCAGGACAAAATCACAGCACAAAATCCACTCAAATACAGTTACATGAACACAAAATCGAGCTCTTGCCATGGCCATCCCAGTCCCCTGATCTAAATCCAACTGAAAACTTGTGGTTTGAATTTAAGAAGTGGGTGCGCAAAAGAAGACTCAGGACTCAGGACAAGATTTGGAGAGATTTCTGCAATAATTTTACTGTGTTCTCAGGTCTCAGTAAACATTACAAGAGAGGACTTAGTGCTGTTCTGTTGACAAAATGGTCTGTGCAAAATACTAAAGGAGAAGGTGCCAATAATTATGACACACATTTTACAGAATAAAATTTATTTTGTGGCTTTTTTTTTTCTTGCAGTAATAAGCTCATGAGGAATTTATATATTTTCTGAGTAAAGGCAACATTTGATAAACATTATGGGAAAATCTCTTCGGCCATAAATAATCATTCCAGAGAGCCCTGTAAGAATAAGCATAGACGTGTCAAAGACATGCTTTTAGGAATACACCAGCATGACCTCAGAGGGGCTTACCACAAGCAAACAGGAAAGACTCAAATAACAGAGAGGCAAGGTTACTTTCTGTTTAAAAGTATATGAAAAGTTTGTTGAATACTGGAACAAAATCGTGTGGACAGAGTGATGAACAGAGATGAGGACTATGTGGGGAAAGGAAGGAACTACTAATAATCCAAAGCATGCCATGTATCTATGAAACAAGATAGCATGAGCATGAATGGCTGATGTTCACAGAAGAATCTCATCTGCTCACACTGAACCAACCGATGAGCCTCACTTGCAATTCAAACACAGTGTATGCACACAGCAACATTTTCTAGCTGCCTGAGAGCCAATGTCATAGCCTTGCGAAGAGTCGACCAAAATATCCCTCACAGCCATGCATAATTCACAGCTAAACTATACAGAGCGCTCACATGCATGCCATGCATTTCAGACAGTAATTCCATCGCAGGCTCTGAAAAGTCATTTAAGAGGGGATCTGTCTGTTTTGTACAGCTGATACAACCATGAAGTAGATGGACAGGACTTAAAATTAAGTGGAGATTGTGCAAAACGTATGTATATCAAGCCTACATCTAATATATTTAATCTCTTATTTTTTCCGACATGGAAAATGAAAATGTGATACCCTGTCAAGGATCATACATCAGGGATCATCACAAGGGAAAGCCACATAGAGAATATTCAGGTCTTGAGTGTCTTTTTAAAGCTTTTTAAAAAAAGAGATGAATTAAGACTTGGAGGGTATCTTTTACTGGGTAAAACCCCTTCAGTGAAACAAGTGATTCACTTGTTTATAACAAGCAGAGACTGCTCTTTTTATTTCATATTAGCTACGATGGGCATAAGACAGTTACGAAGAACAGTCCTGAAGGTTTCTGTGGGGAAAACGTAAAAGGCAGAATTAGCTAAAAATTTGACAATCTGTTTTTTCCCATTTTATCATTATTTGTAAGAAGGGAAGAGCTACAAATGAGTAGTACTGACCACTGAAGTAATAAAAATCTCGAGCGTGCACTACTTTTCGTTTTAATGTCTGGCTCCCTGTTTGGATTACAGGTGTTCCATCAGTCTCTGAACCCATGAAATCTGGGTTCAGAGACTAACAACTCTGCTTTTTGATTTCTCAGGGCATTCACTACTGTTTCTTCACTGCATTCTCTATCAGCATAATGCTTTTACTGGCCCACTGATCAATTTACCTGTTCATTCTCTGATGTGCTTGCTGATATGCCACAACTTACTCTAAGGGTTTCGTACAAGATCCAGAAAAGTTTACTGCCAAGGCTAGTTGAAATTTAACGTTCAGAAGAAATGTGAAAGTGCATTAAACTTTTCAGAGTATCTCCAGTTCAACAGACAGAGGTGGAAAAAAAAACAGAATGCAAGAAGCTGAAATCTTCTTACATTCGCCGGAAACACTCGATGATTTATAATAGCATTCTCTAAAGTGTAGTGACTTGTACAATAATGTGCTTGAAAGGACTCAAAATATGGTAAACAAACCAGTGGAGAGGCTTCTCTTGAAGTGTAATTTGAAGGATGGGCAGAACATGAACAACCAAAAAATGTCTCAAATGATGCTTTTGCTTGAGGATCCAGACTGCACAGACATTTAATAGAATAGCGGGCAGAGAGGTTTAGCGAGTAGGGCTTTGATGAGAATGTCAGGTGGGAGAATTTGACCATGTGCTTGTATGTGACATACGCAATATATACAGAGTTAGTCAGCTTCTCAGTGTCTGTCTGTGTTGTTGCAGGTATAGCACTGGCTTCCAATTCTGGGATTAAACATAAGATTTTACTTTTTTTATTTATTTCATTTGGTTTTGGTGAAAATAAGAAGCTGGTGAAAGCCAGAGCATATCTTTAAGCTCAAAAAGTGCAAAACAGACAAAAGGAAAAAAAGCATGCTACGATTTACAGCTCATGTTCCAGTGACCTGCATACAGAGAGGACTACAAAGCTCTGAGCATACATTCAAAGACAGTAAACCAACAGGGAAAAAGAGAGAGTGGAAGCCTCTACTGCTGTAGGCTGGACAAACAGACAGATAGAGAGAGAAAGAGAAAGACAGAGACAGAGACAGAGATAGCCTTATGCCTCACCTCGCAGGAGCTTGCTGCCCACTGCCACTTTCCACAGGATATGAAACCCAGGGCTCTTCCACACCACAGAGTGTCAACAAAAAAGCGAACATCATCCTCTACATGGCGGACAGAACACTTGTCAGGCACTGATTCATCACATTTGCCTATTTTCTAGCTGATGACCAACATTTCCACAGCTAAAATTAAACTGAGCGACCTTCATAATTCCATTCTGAAGCGAAGAGGTTTATTCTGAGAATGTGAGATGTCTGGCAGTGGCGGAAAAATGTGCTATCACACCAAAGCGCAATGGAAAGCATGAGAGCAATGACAACCAATAGCTTGCAACGCAACAACAATATTTACACGACCAATTTAAGAATAATGAAAAGTAAAAAATGTGAAAACTATAAGACAAAAAGTAGCAGTAGTAGTATTGTAAATCCAGGTATCGAATTATTTTACAGAAGTAAAGCAAAATATTTCTGTCCATCATATAATAGAGTTCACTATTTAATCTGGTCAGATTAACCCATTCATGTCCATGTCTGAAATTTTACATCTGATTTGGCCCAAATGTTCTCTGAGCTTGTGCACAAATCTGAAGAAATACTTAAACTCATCATGATAAGTATAATACTTATCATACTAAACCTAGCCTTTTTTTGCACTTCAGAATATGATTGTGAATAAAAGTATGAAGAAGAAATCTAATGTTTAAACATCAAATGGATATCATTAGTCCTGTTACATTTTCTTATCAAAATGTTATTCCTTCTGACTAATCATAACGTACTGTCATTCCAGTTGTTTGGCGTAAAGGGGTAAGATATAAATAATAAAATTACTGGGCAATATGCTGTTTTATGTACAGATTAGACTAATTTTTGATATTAAAAGAAAGACTAACCCTTCATGAGGCTTCATGACATCAGTATAAAGCTTTCATGGCAACTGACATAAACATAGAATCTAATAGCGGCTTATTCCAGTAACACACACATTTGTGCTCAGGTTTGTGTACGCGCCTTCCATAATTCATCCTTTCCTTGTTCCACAGGTACTCTTGTGTAACATATGCCAGCACACACACATTCCTGCACTGAGAGGGCCTCTAACATGTGTGTGACATTCTCTGTGATTACCTCATAGCACTGTGCAGATCCTGGGAGCTGCGGCAGCAGGACTACAAGCCCCAGAGAAGTGTGGGATTCCAGCCCAGTGGAAATGTGTGTGGTACGGAAAACAGCATGCAAAGTCACCCATGCATGCTTTACAATATGCATGTTAACACAGAGCCAAGATTAGGCTCCTCTAACAGCATCCACAGCTTCATGTCCTTCTGGCCATCAAGTTACCTGGTAATTAATGCAGTAAACCTGTGCATGTCCAGCAAATTTTAAACTTCAGTCTGAATAAATAACCATTTGTAACATTTTCTGAAATTATTTTTTTAAAATGACCCATGGACTTCTGAAGACACAGAATATGTAGCCTAAATAAAATAAAATACAAAAATGTACAGAATAATTACTTTTCTCATATTTCCTTGCCTCTCTTTACCTCCTAGCCTTGAACACTTTGAAGGTATTTAAAGGGGCCTTCTTTGAGCAATTGTTTATACTACATTTTTACTACTCCTAACTGGATAAAAGCTCTAAATATCACTATTTACTACAATGTTATGGAATTTTTCTCATATTTGCACAATTAAAGAAGACTTCTAAGCATTTCTGACCCACTTCTTGCCTCACTCCCTGCCTTTAATCCAGCGCACGTGCCCCCTCTCCCTTGACCATCTTATTCTTTTCTATGTTTTTAGATGCATCTCATTTAATCAAAACATAAATTTTAACATAATCGTAGACTTAACATCATCTATACCAGGGGTGTCAAATGTATTTACATTTGCAGCATTTATTACATCAGAAAAACAATATTTTGTTGTGTTTTGTTGCCAAATAATTAATATCAAATATATAGCCAAGTTACAATTACTGGAGAAGTTGAAATCTCCCTGGAAATGACACATATGCTTTAATCACTACTAGGAAAATGTCAGTAAACACTCCTACTAATCCTCTACTTCACTGACTCATGCTTAACGGAGGCAGTGACAAACAGACTATTGACCTCGGAATGCTCTTTTTAATTTCAATTTGTGGTCAACAAAACAACCTAACACGGAATGCAAGGTAAACAACGGCCTGTGACCGTTTACAGGTATGATTTAGTCACTCATACTGTGAGATCATTTGCTGTTTTATTTAGTCAAGTTATTTAGGCAAGTTTCAGTACAAGGTCTCAGTTTGTGTGTGTAGAGTTTGGCTCGGCTGATGGTCGAAATGTTATTTTCTACGCTCAGGCCCATGAGCCCCAGGCAGAAAGACAGCAAGCAGGAAGATAGCTTGCTTTTGAAACACAGTCTAGACGTTTGGAAGCTCTATGAATCTTTATGCATCGTTTGTACTCAGGTGCTGTGATAAAGAGCCTGGAACTGTCTTTTTGCAAACGTAAGGTTTCTAGTTACGGGCGGAACAACGATCGAGTTTCACGTTTAATACCATGTAATGATGCCAGACTCAAAGTATAAGGAAATGGCCATCTGTGACTGCTCTAATGCATTATAAAGCGTGTCATGTGGCTAACAGCTAGGTTTTTGCTGACTTTACCATAATATATGTGGCGGAGAGGTAAAAGCATGGGAGGGCTGAACTGGATGTGCAACGTGCATACACAGCATCATCACCTTTCCACACATTCATCACGTACAAACACTCCTCACATACCCCCTAGCACTCACTCCTGCCCCCACCGGCCTATGCCCAGGATAATCAATATTCATGAGCTAAAAGGCCAGGCAGGTAGTAGGTGAAGTCTGTAGCTGAATATGGGGGGTGATAGAGGATCAGGGTTAAAACGACTGGACAGGTCAGAGAATGGACTGAAGCTGCTGCCTATCTAACGACACTCACCAATAGAACATTTTAATCATGGTTATGCTCTGAAGGACATGGCCTGGTTTGTATCCAGCAGTACACCTGCAGAGGAAGTGGATCTGTGTCACCACACACACACACACACACACACACACACACACACACACACACACACACCCCTGTCTGTAGTGACTTAGTAGGCCCTGTGTTTTTAGTTATTGTCCTACATTAGGGCACTCCCAG
>JBBIGA010000126.1:9352279-9364136 GCA_037576975.1 Alestes dentex
GTTTGTGTGTGTGTGTTTGGGTGGTGTGGAGAGAGAGAGAGAGAGAGAGAGAGAGAGAGAGAGAGAGAGAGAGAGAGAGAAAGAGAGAATACGAGAGAGTGTTCTGTAGTAAACTGAACCTGAGAGAACGTCTGGTCTGAACGCTCATGCTCATCACATGACACATGAGGAAAGAGGCTTAGTCAGTACATCATCCCTGGGATGATCTCTCTGAAAAAAGACTGAATGCTGGGCTTGAAAAACAAGCACTCTTCCATTACGATACTTTCATAAAAGATCATCTCTGGCACAATGAGTAATTTAACATTTCAACATGTCATTGAAGTTAGTTGTGGAAATCACTGTTTCCCCATTCGAAACAGATGTTAAAATGACATCAGCATTCATATAACACGCCAACACCACAAATCTCATTATATAATGGACATTATGTAGATACCGCCGCTGCGGATGAAAAATGCATATCCTGTGTAAAAAGGAGCAGAAAAAAGGACTAACGTAATGGCCGATCTTTATATCTTAAAGTCCTGATATACAAAAAATCTCACATAAAAACATGAAAGCCAAAGCCCCCTTCATCTTGGTTTGGCACGGAACAAAATGTTCTGAAAGAGGACCGTTGAACTGAATCAGTTCATGTACTGGCCAACCCACAGCTGCTTAAAGCTAAGATGGGTGATCCCTTGGATTTGCTTAATTCAATAGGGAACACCAACACAGGTATCCTAATACAAACATGAATACCTTCAAAAGCCTTCTCATCCATGAAATTCTTTAATTTCTTCATTTTGGTACAGGTGCAGCGGCTGCATTTAAATACAGCATGAGTGCACCCACCTGCCACACCCACCACATTAAATACTGACACAGATTGGTCACAGTCAAATAATAAATTAGGCCACTTCCCATCACACGTCTGGAACGATTTCAATTGCGTTTCACTAGTGAACATTACCTTAACACTATATCCTTTTTAGAATTAATGTCACATTCAATTTAATGAAAAAAGAGGATTGATTCTAATAAAAAGAAACACATGCTGTTTGAATCAAACAGACAGCAGGCTGCAGTTGTTGCTATAAAGGGAGAGTAAAACCCCTCAGACTTCCAAAAACCTTGTGGGACAAGAAAAAAGCATGCTTAACTTTCAATTCATTTATTCATTCATTTTCTGTAACTGCTTTATCCTTAGAGTCACGGGTACCTGGAGCCTATCCTGGGGCCCAAGGGTGTGTTTCTAAATTTTTATGTCCAATCATGTTTTACATTCTAGATCTATTGGTCCATACACTGTAAAAATAATTGCACAATGTAATCAGTGGCTGACGCTTTCAAATGACATCAGAATAAGCAAATAAACAACTAAGAAAGGCTTTTCTCCAACAGTAATTATTATTTGAGCTCACCCTAATGTTTTCAAAACCTTTTTTGATTGCAAAAAAATCTGCACTCCACCTGCTGATGGAACCACATTTGAGGTTTGAGCACAGTTCTGGTGTAGACTGTGGGTAGAAGAAGACGTGTGTGTGTGGGTCCAGCTTCCACTTCTGAGAACTCTCAGCAATGTGATTGGCCACAGAGGAAAATGTTTGAATGCCTGTTCATATGAGGAACGCCTGAGCACAGTAAAAATACACAATTTTCAGACAAAGATTAAACTATTAATTATTGCCCTAACAACGATCCATGGAAAAGTGGCCCTTCGCAGCCAAAAATAGTTATGCTCGCTTTTCGCTATATATTTTCAAAGAACACACAGAAACATAATAATAATGCACCCACGCAGCTAGTTATGATCACTGACAGTCTTTCTGACAATGAGAAGATAATGAGATCTGTATCTGTGGCTTTAAATTTTAATAAACCTTCTTTAAAGGTCTTTTTTTTGATGGTTTATTGAAATTGTTGCGACCTTAAAATCACTCACCCCAATTCCATTAAAATATATATGAGACAGCAAATGAGAAGCTAATGGGACAGAATTGTGTTTAATAAAACAGCACAGACAAGAGGGGAACTTCCGCTTTTTAAAGGCCCCTGCTTGAGAGAAGGCAGATTCAATGACTGAATTTCAATGCAGTGTGAAAAAAGCAAAGCCTATTCAGTCTAGGAATCAATCACTCACTCCCCATCTCTCCTCCTACGGTCACAATAGCAAGTCTGTGCTGGTGTGTATGCGTGTTTCTGTGTGTGTGTGTGTGTGTGTGTGTGTGTGTGTGTGTGTGTGTATGCGCACGCTCATGTGTGCACATCGGGATTGATGCAAAGAGCCGGAAGGCAGCAGTGGGAAGAGGATACATTAAGGGTCTCTCTCTCTTATCCTTGTAAAAGACCTACATGATATACTGCAGCACAGTGAAAGAACATCATTCCTGGGCTACAGCTTACCATTAAGATACAAAGGAATAGTCATTAACCTGAATGAATCAGCCTCACTCACCCTATGATTGTCAAAAATAGTTATTTCGCTGTTCACTAAAACCTAGCAACAACGCTAATTACGCTAATCCGGAAGAATCTATTTGTGAACTACAAACACGACACTACAGATGGGAATTTGGGGATGAAAAATCCTAAGTTAAACATTAGTTAGTAAAGAAAACACCCATATTCACACCTGTTTTTTTTTTTTTGCTTAAAACAAGGCACTTTATTAGGGTTAAACGCTTCCCAGCTCCAGTAGTTTTTTCTTATTAGCCTAATGGTTCCAGCCATTAGGGGGCCCCGCAAGCATGACTGCAAACTGAACAACAGTAAAGCTAGAAATTAGGCTTGAGTTGGAAAATAGGCTGAAGTTTTTTTCCTTTCTGATTACCCATACAGTTATACAGAATTTTGTTGTACATTGCAGTTGCGTCACTGCTATGTCTTGCATATAATCACATTGCTGGTTATCCTTAATGAACTAGCCTATACTCTCTTTAATTAACCTTACTTCTAGAGGATATACAGCATAAAAACAGGCATCACAAATCAATGGCAAATAAGAACAACAAATTCTTGAAAAAGGCACTAAAGCTGTCCAGCTTTTAGTCTAGAAAACCAATGGGCAATGTGTTATGGCAGCACTGACCAGCCAGCGTATAAGTGAGTAATGATTCAGCTCACACTATTCTAATTAGGCCAAGGTTGTTTTGTTCTGATGTACATCAGTGTTAAGTTTTCCTGTGAATGTCCAATGGAGGCAGGGCTGAGAAACATGACAATTATTTATATGTTTTTATGAACATATTGGGGACATTGTCAATACCAACAGCATGTTTCGTTACTAAGAGAGCAGAATCAGCATTTTTTTTATTTTGATATAGTATGATGCAATCTATGAAACTGGTTCTTCTTTTTATCAATTTAAAATAAATACTGTGATCATTTCTACTGCCCCCTTCTACTTGACATTTCTCATGTCCTGGTGCATTGATAGACATCTCAACAGAGCTAGCCTGGAGCCCCGGAATGCCTGCATAGCTCTGCTACTCAGCTAATACTACCAAATATCATCTAAACAGCAGCAGTGGACCAGGCCTAATATAAAGTACAAGAGACAAGATAAGAGGTCCACTGCCACAAAAAATTACTGTCTTGGAAAGTTTACGTCGCCCAGGGAACAAACAATAAATCTACCCTCAAAAGTACAACATGGTCCTTGGAATCCAAACGTCCACCTTAAATGAGATTTTAATGTACATTCACTTTCCCATGGGAAGAGGTCATATTTGTACCTTTTCATAACTGTTCAAAGTACAATATTAACAGAAAAGGCCGGGAGTTAAGGCAGCATTTATGGATTTAATACAACATAAAATGTATATATACAATGGAATATGGTATAATTGTGTTCCCTAAGCAAATGGACTGAAGATGTACCCTTAAAGGTACCACTCAAGTAACAGCTTTTGTACCCAGAAAGATTCTTTTTTTTTTCTAACAGGGAACAAAGGGTCCAAAAAAGTTGTTAGGGGATGCAATCAACACTCCCCTGCCAACCCCATGGGTTCCAGTGGCCCACCTGCACTGCCACTAGAAAGGTAGGAACTTCTATCTAAATAGGTTTTAAATGGCCTAGGCAGCTCATAGCACAGTGGTTAGGGCATTCGCCCTGCGATCAGGACGTCGTGGATTTGATTCCCAAGACTGCTAAGCACCACTGAGGTACCCTTGAGTAAGGTACCATCCCCACACACTGCTCCCTGGGCGCTGTGTTCCTGGCTGCCCGCTACTTCACATGGTGAATGGGTTAAATGCCGAGGAAGAACTTTGTGCTGTTCACGTATGACAGAATGGTCACTTTCACTATTTTCTATCAGCTTTATGCCATTTTATGCCAGAAGATAATAATAATTCTGGAAAGTGGTGTGTCTGCGTGTTGGTGCCGGCAGACATCAGTCAG
Organism: Alestes dentex; assembly: GCA_037576975.1. NCBI lineage: Eukaryota > Metazoa > Chordata > Actinopteri > Characiformes > Alestidae > Alestes > Alestes dentex. Next base: position 9,356,667 of record JBBIGA010000126.1, read on the forward strand.
GCGCACCTCAGTGTTTTTGTGTTTGCTGGGCCAGCTGATCCCTGGGCTTTCTGACAGCTCTCGTTCCATCTCTCTGCTGCTGCAGAGCTGCACGCGGCACCAGACACGTTCACCAGCTCCGTCTCAGCCTGGCACACAGTCCGACAGACGCGCGCACCAACGTTTCCCACTCAAAGCCAAAAAGTAGTGATTTAGATGCAATATGCCACAGGATTACAGACATGGCAGTCTCCAGCTCCTCTGGCTTCACTGTCTTACATTTTGATCTGCTACGACCTCAATGCACACAAAATTTGCAGGAGCCAAACTACTGATAACACAGATTTCACCCCATACACCATATAGGAAGGAGATGGTATGCTGCATGAAATGTCAAAAGTGTTTTAAGTTGAGGGTACAAATTCTGACATTTAATGTACTCCCAAAACTGCTAGGGGCACATCTGAGGTACCCTTGAGCGAGGTACTGTCCCCACACACTGCTCCCCGGGTGTTGTGTTCCTGGCTGCCTGCTGCTTCACTAGGGTTAAAGGGTTAAAGCAGAGGAAGAATTTCACACTGTTCACACTGTGTGCTGTGGTGTATTCACATATGACAGAATGGTCATTTTACTCTTATTATTAAATAATACGATGGGTATACATTTAATGGAATTTAAATAAGCAAATGAGTATACAGAGGTTTACTTGGGAGGGTCCACCAAAGTGCATGGTTATTTAAAAATAAGCTGGCATTTGTTCATCATTATATGGCTAAAATATTTCTGAACTTTCTGGAATACCCCATGTGCTTACTGTGAATTTGTTGAGACTTTGTGATAGAGAGAAGAAAACTATTCATTTTTTAAACATCGACACCTGCCCTTTGTAGTGAGTGGACTTGCTAGCTATGTAATTTTGTATGTAATTTGTTTGTATGTTTTTCTGTAAAGTGACCTTGACCGCTGTGAAAGGCGCTTATAAATAAAATGTATTATTATTATTATTATTATTATTATTATTATTATTATTATTATTATATTAGATTCATTTCCATTACATTAGCAAACATTCAGTAAGTGAACAACAGAGGATGCTAACTGCAATGTTATTCACCATTTGAAGTGATTAGGCAAACCTCAGACTTTATCAGACTTTACACTAACAGAGCTTTTCTACATACCTAAGGTTACCTGCATGGCTATGATGCTGGCCTTAAGAGTCCTAGGCTGTAGCAATTACGCAGGCTGACAAAATGCAAATCTAAAGCGCCAGTAGGAGTGCAAAGATTGCTTTTACGCCCCCACAGATCAGGCTTGATCACTACTCTGACTGGACAAATGTTTCTGATATCACACTGCATCTAACAGCAACTGCAAATGCTGAGACAGCATTGTGGATCAACTAGGCAGTATTGTCACAGCTCCCTTGTGACACATTTGCTGTGTTACTTTAACCAGTGAAAGGCCCTGACACCCCAACCACTAAAGAGTTTAATAAAAGAGCTGTCTTAAAGTATAGATGCCAGGGTCTTCATTACTCGGGGCCTCTGTGAAGAGGCGACAAGAGCTACACTACCTAAGTGGTATAGGAAATAAACGGTGAGGAATATTCACTGCTGGCCATGGAGTCATTGCACAAAGCTCTGATCAAATCTGTCCCCAGTAAAGAGGCCCAAGCTCTCTGCTGATTAGTAGAGGAACAGGCTGAGAAGACTAGCCTTTGAACTCAGCAGTGGGGCAAAGCAACAGTGCCAGAACCTTTCTCTCCATCTCCCACTGTCTGTTTCTCTCTTGCTTCTGCCCTACTTCCCAGCAGCTCTCCTCCTCAAAAGGAAACCAGTCCGCACAAGCCCCTCCCTCAGTGCCACAACTATACTGAACGGCTATGATTAGCTACTGAAGATTAGCACTTCTCCAAATACTATATAATGCTAGTATATAATGTAAAATAATATACATTATATTGTACTGTAATAATAAAACGTTGTGTTACAGTATGGCATACTGTGTAATGCATAATAGTATAATGTTACATTTTTCCTGTACAGAACAAGCACTATACATGTAACTGTTCAGAAACAATAAACATTTAGGCATTTTGAATAATCTTATCGCAAATGATAAGCCCCAGTAAATACAACGAAGCATTCTTCTTTATCTTTAACCCCAGCCAGGAACAAACAAAACAGCACCATGGCCACAGGACTGTTTGTAAGTTTGCTGAGGTACATATTCCAGTTTGAGCCAGGATTCCATAAGCTTGTTACCAAAACACATAGATACATCCCTCCCCTCACCTCCCTCACTCCCCTGAGCTGTTTCAGCATTTGCTGTCAAGAGATTAGGTCTAAATGGAAAATAGAGCATGCACTGATAACGTTTAGCAGTCTGCCATAAACCTTCAACAGGCTATCTAATTAAATATTGTCTTATTTAAAACACAAGACTATTTGTAAGAGAGAACCTCAGGTTCCTGGAGGATTAGAATGAAATTTGTGTCTCTCTTGCTCTCTAAAAGACTGAAGGACTGAACCCAGATTTAGGAAAGTAGACTGTTGTTAATTTGTCTTGTGGACATAAACACTCACCTTCCTTCCCTGTCCTTGTGTCTCATCTAGCGACACAAGCTTGAAAGGATGTTTCATGTGGGAAAGGTCATTTCTAGAAGTAGCTTATCACTGACAAAAATCAAAATAAGGGCTCTGTGTTTGAAGACAGAGGTTGTGTGCTTGTCTGATAAAGCCTGGGCTTTTTCCCTCAAACAGATAGCACCACCTGACCTTTCTTTCAGCCAGCACGGCAATCTATGTCCAAAAATGATGGCATGAATATTGTTGACCTGAATATTGCAGATTCAGGTTAGTCAACAGATCACTACTGGCCTGCACAGTTTATGTGACAGTTTATGAAAATGACAGTTTATGTGCTTCGCTGGTTAAACAAGCACAGAGAAACTGCAATGCAGGTGGTCTTAGAAATAAGAACCCTGCTCTCAGGTAATATGATTTTGCACATACAGCACTGAGACTAAACCAAGATATCCAAGGTATTTCCACATCAGGAGTCCCCTACTCCAGTCCTGGAGGGCCGATGTCCAGCACAGTTGACAGACTTCTCGTCTCAAACACAACTGGTTCACAGTTGGTCGCCAGGTTCAGTGAGTGTGTTTGAAGAGGTTAACATCAAAACCCTCAAGGACCAGAGCTGGGTGCCTCATTTCCACTTAAAATGAGACTAGAGTTTACAAAGGAGAGGCATATTCCATACCCTACAGTGAACACAGATGTGAAACACGAAGATCCATGCTGACTGACATCCTGAGCTTCACTGCTAAGGAAACATCAAAATTTCAGAGGACACAATCCCTCAACACCAGGCATGACACAGCTCTTCTCACATAAACTTCTTTTACTAACTCACAGAGGTTGTAACTGTTGCTGGTAATAGCAAAAGCATGTCACCCCGCCCATCCAAGTTGAAGTTTTAAGGAGTGTTTAAACCCTGTGCTGCCTTTTGAATGAGCTGCAATACAGGACAGACAATCAGAAGATAAATAATGTATCTTATATCAGTAACAAAATCAGTCTGTTTAATTTAAGGGGATAAACAGACATTGGTCTGGTTGAATTAATCATTACATCACGGTAAAAATGAAATAGATGGAAAATGTAGAGTATATGAACACCTAGGAGACATTAATTGTTTAAGACTATCCAAAATAATTTGACTTTTGTTAAATTACATGATTACATTGTTTCATCAAAACACCCAGTTGGAGCTGTGATTGCTCACCCTGTCATAAACACTGTGGTTGGTTAGAGCCTATTTGCATACTGCAGCCTTCTATAGTAGTTTCACTATAGTACAGAACAACACAACAATAACAATTATGCTGTGTAACACTAGAGGAGGACATATTTGAGTGTGATTTTAATTAGATCAAATCTTATTTTGCAAATAAGTCTCATCCCTGTCAATAGAGAATACACAGAATATAAAACAAACACAAAGGCAGTTTATTTTATAACTGTGTAATAATTGTGTTATAAAAATATTCTAGTAAAACAAAAATAACAAAACATGTCTAAGTGCTCTAAACTACGGACTGAAAGCCCAAAATGAAAAACATGCTATTGAATTTGCTTACTTCGGACCTTTGTAATTAAAGGACCTAATGCATTTGCAAGGTTGTGAACCAACAGATGCAATATATAGTAATTCAAAGCTCCAGATTATTCCAGTTCAGCTTCATTTACAATCACCCAGACAATAGGAGAGTCTCTGGGTCTGTACTGACCTCAGAAATGCACAAGGAGTCATCTAGATTCTCCACTCTGTCAGGACCCCCCGTTCTCTCTTATGCAGAGTGTTCTCATCAGACCTTACAGAGATGAGAAATGTAGCAGGAGTGTGTGGAGAGAATGAATGAATGACCTCCACATTGTTGCATGAATGACTTTAATTTAACACTTGATGAGCACTGTATAGAGGACAGCATTAGAAGAAACAGGGGACTGGGGATCTATCAGAGGAAGGCAATGAATCACCTGGATCACTGAGGAGCAACATCATTTGTTGATATGGAAAATTTCCTCTTCCTCTTCATAATGTTAATTGAATTGCCATTGCATTATATTTCTACTAATAAAATAGATTCTCCATATCTAATTATCAAAGCTATTGTTGTACTTACTGAGTACATGGAAAAAATGCCTTTGCATACTTACTTAAGACCAGTTTTGCTATTTTTGACTTTTGTGTCCAGTTTGTAGAAGATTGGTCTTGGATGCATACTATTACCTTGTGTCAAACTGAAGCCTTTCCATTTTGAATGACAGGTATGCAAAAGTGCTGCATGTTTCTGTTGCTGTCAGACTGCAATCAGACCAGCTTAGCCATGTGATTTCACAGTCTCCTACACTGAAAAGTATTCAGCTGGAAACAGCTCTTGCTGAGTTAGGTCTAAAAGTAGCAGTTGTTATTAATACAGATAATTATCCAGCCTTAGCTCACAGTTGTGTCTAACCTAGACAGCATAATAGTTCTTCACAATAAAGCATGACCAAAGTGGACCTTATAGTATAGCCAAATGACATAAAATAGAGCTTTGATTATATAGAAAAGAATCTCATCCTTACTGTCAAGTATGGTTGAGGATCTGTCATGTTCAGGGTTGTTTTTCCTCAAAAAGCCCTGTTGTGATAAATGGAATCATGGAGATTTTTAATGAAAATGTAGCAGCCTCTGGCAAAAAGCTAAAACCGGGTTCCGAATGGATCTTCCAGCAAGACAGTGGTCCAAAACAGCCATGTCTAAATCCATGCAAAAATGGCTCAGTGATTACAGAATCAAGCTCCTGACATTGACGTCTTAGCCCTGTACCCCACTGAAAACCTGTGGGACAAACTGAAAAGAAAAGTTCAAAGGAGAAGACCTAGAACCCTGAAGGATTGAGGAGTGCCGTCATTTAACTTGTTCTGTATTCTCCAAACTCATTTGTTACTGGACTATTTTAACTGTTGTATTAGTCAGGGCCTACTGAGCACACAGACAATAAGAAATAAAACAAACTAGGGCATACCACTGAATGTGAAAGATCTCAGATTAAACACTGTGGTTAAAAATAGCATATGATTAGACCTTCGGGTGGAGGAAATCGAAAAAGAGAAGGTAGGAGGGAGTGAATGAGGGGAAGGAGAAGGCCAGACGTATCCTCCCTCACAGGAAGAGCACAGCAATGTCACATGTCTCATCCAGACACCAGAGCAGAAGTGACATAGTGCAAATTCAATCTGGTGAGGGTGGGGTGTATTGGCACGAACACACCCACACAGAACACGTTCACACACACACAAACATACACACACATACATACACACACATACACACATGCACACAGCTGGTGTGACTGTGGGCAGCAGTGACATCGGTGCAGTGTCACAGCTCCAGGATGGGGGTGGGCAAGGGTGTATCAAGCTTTCCAAAAGTGGGGGTGTTCTGGGATGGGGAAGCCAAATTACAAATACAATCACGACCAATTAATTTGACAAAAGTGTGGGGATGGAACTGCATTTCAACAACAGTGGGGGTGTTGAACCCCCCCCCCCCATGCGCTACGTCCCTGGGGGAGGGAAGAGAAAAATGACGGCTCAGACAGCTTAAAAGGAGAGTTAGCCCAGCAGACGCTTCACCTCCTAACCAGAGTCTATTTGTTTGCCCATCAACATGCTCTGGAGCTGTTGTGGTCAATGCTGTGGCTACAAAAGTAACACGCCCCAATGAAAACAGAGCATGAAGAACTTAATAACCCTCAATGCCACTGAGAAGGTAAACTCCAAAATTGGAAACAGAGATGTAGTTCATGACCTTGATTGAAATATGTTCACAATTACCACATGAAAAAATATATAAAGTCAACATAATTTTTCCAAAAATAAGTAAACTGGTTATGGTTTATGCACGTGGACATTCTGTTTTTTTTTGCATATTTTGTGTGGCCAAGTAATCTACAACATTTTCAGGAAAAAAAACAACTAGTGGACTGTCAGAAATCGTATGATAAATAAATGGACTGAGGAGATTGCTGGAACTCTAGTTCTTGGTCAGGAGTCCAAGAGAGCACAAATGTTGTTGCTCTCATTAGTCCCTCTTTCTGATTCAATCCTGTTTGATGTCAGCTAGTCCTAAGCATCCGTCAAGGCACTTGTACAACACTGGGCTGTCAATGTTGTCCTTCGAGTGCATTCACTGCCCTACAATGCCATTTTAATACAAAATGTTCCCCTGGGAAGTCGCGGTTTAGAGTTTGCGGCCTCAGTCATTCGTGGATTTTTTTCTTAGAACCGAACGAATAATTGTTCGCTGAACCCCCCGCAAATATCCTTCATTTTTTTTTGCTTTTTCTGTGCCGATATATAATTTTTCATGCATTTTATTGCTAAATTATTACAAAAAATATAATATACTAATTTTATAACATACATATTAATGCAAATTTAGTAAAATATCTATATCAAATATAACTATACATTTTTTTGTACTGTCGAGAGACAACAAAGCAACCGTATATTGGCTGCTGCCTTGTGACGCAGCTCAGGCAGATGCAGCTATATCCATTGTTTCACTGAGCGTTCTCATGTTTTTCATTTTGTTCTTCTTAAAGCCCTGGATTTTTTTCCCGTAAATTAAATGTAATTATTGCTGTATTTACCAGGGATGCTCCGATCGATCGACCGAAGATAACCTTGTGGTTGCGTCAGCCGGCTCCATTTTGTTTATTAATTTTTGTCTCATATTAAGTATCCTGATGTGCATAGTGTTATGCATAAACCAAATTTGTAAAGGCATATTAAAATGTTCGCTATATAATATATCCTTCTTTGTGATTATTTAGTACTCTGTTAAAACAATAGTCACATTAGATATATTACTGTAAAAATATAACAAAAATATAACAAAGGCAACATTTATAGTATTACTTTATCTGAAAAA
>JBBIGA010000126.1:9368427-9385133 GCA_037576975.1 Alestes dentex
ATCAATCAATCAATCAATTAATGTATTTTTACTTATTATCAGAAGATAATGGGTTCAGTTCCCAGTGATGCCACAGCCAGATCTCCAAAACAGCACACCTTCTTAATAAAATTGGACTTTTTTAAGTAACTCTTAGGCAGTCACCCATGTTTAAGTAACTCTTAGGCAGTCACCCATGTCCTGAACAGCCTGGAGGAGCCCTCCCACACACATTCAGGAGGATGGTTAGGGAGGTGAGAGAATCAGTGTTGGAGGGTTGCAGAGCATGGTAATGGTTCGGAGTCAGAGGGTCTCCAAAACTACAATTTTATGCCTCCATGTTAACAAACTATTTGAAAGGTGTGCCAGAAAAACGCCTTTTCTATCCGTTTTATTGGCAACCGACAATAAGGTGGATTTGTTGTGGGTTATTGCTCCAAAGGGCCTCGTTTGAACGCATGGCATAAAGGACTCCATGAAGGACGAGGAGCTTTTAAATGAAAATCTGGGTGCCTCTGCCAAAAAGCTATAACTGGTCTGCAGTTGGGTCTTCCAGCATGAAAATAATTAAAAACATACATCTAAAAATGGTTCAAGGGCCTCAAACCCAAGCTTTTGACATGGCCACCCTAGTTTCCTTACATAAACCCCAATGAGATGAATCAGAACGTCCAAAAGAGAACCCTGGAGGATTGTGGTGGCCTAGTGGGTAGGATAATTGCCTCTGGACTAAGAGCTCATGGGTTCAAATCCTACCTTCAACATACCACGACAGGGTTACTGCGCAAGACCTTAACCCCAAGTTGCATAAAAGCGTCTGCTAAATGCCGTAAAAAGGTAAAGAGATTCTGTGTTGAGGTGTGGTCTCAGACTGCTTGCTCTGTAGTCTTCTCATAAAGGTGCACTAAATATAGAGACGCTAATAATTATGAGACATTTCATATGGTTAAAAAAGGTTTCTGACAAAGAATGTATAGACATACAGTCTGCTGTAATAATAATTATCCAGTGAATAATGATGGAAGTGACTGTAGAGGCTTTATTAAATATATGGATCAACTCGCCACATTTATTTTTCATTCTATGACCCAAATGACCCTTCCTCATTTTCTTCCTCCATTTTCTGTCTTGTCCTTTTATCCCCTCCTCCCATCATGACCACCCCCCATCCCACCTGGCCTCTGAGTGACCTCTCCCTGCCTACAGCCAGAGCACTTAACATTGCTTCCCCACCTGTGAAGACGTGGACCACTTCAAAGCACCATGCAGTGATTGAGCGCTGATTGCTGTGGGCCACTTGACTCATTTCATCTCATCTCAAGGACTAAACTTCTTGGGAATGAGGTGGGAGGGAGATGGAATTTTCTGAAAAAAGAGGAGACAGTTTCTCCCTTTGATGGCTAGAGCCTTTTCGCCACTGCTCCTTTCAAGCCCATTTGATCATCACTTTGATAGACTTGGCAATTATTATGCAACTACAGAAATAGAGAGTATTTCTTGTACACATACATATATTCATGAACGTTGCCCTCTGCCATCTGTGAAGATCCTTGATATGACAATACATGAAGAACACATTCAGCAGCCCTTAGACAAAACCCACACTCTTAACTAAAGTACTACAATTCAAAATACAAATGCTCTGACCCGGCACAGCATGCGGCAACACACAGTGCACTTTCAATGAAATCAAGCAAATGCATGCCCTTTTATTTTTTAGTGTAGCATACGAACAGCACAGTGTGTCAACAAAAGAAAATAGAAACACATTTTCAGCAGATTCAAATAAATATGTATCATCATAGTTGATCCTCATCTAGGTTGTAATTTGAGCATCATTTTTAATTCTTCACACAGACTGAATACTGTCATTTTTCTGAATTTCATGGTGATAACTGAGGCTGTGCTGAGTAATTTTGAATACATTTACTGTACAATAGAAGCAAGACACAAAGAAATTTTACACTGCTTTAAAACAGCAAAACTATGTCTATCGTTCATCTATGTTAAACAATGCCAAGGATAGGAAAAAGCCTTTGTGGCCATAGTCTATCCCCAGATGTATGTCACCAGCTCTGTATGTCACTAACTCTTCTTACTCATGCAGTAGGAAACTGATGAGACAACAATTCCTGTAGTGTATTGGTTAACCCAACATTAGGGATGGGCATAAAAGATTTGATGCTGCCCATGTGTGTTATACTTTGTAGAATAAAATGAAAAATGAAGAATAGAATGTAAAATCATCACATTTCCCATCAACAGTCTATTGTAACCACATTTTTATTCTTCAAATCTACACACTGAGCCTGCATTATGTTTGTTCAAAACCATTAGTATAGTATAATAGCATAGTTAGTACAATAAGGAAGTCATTGCAACTTTGCTGTGAAAATGCAAGGTCAAGCCATAACATTACAGAAGGTTCTTAGAACAGCAATATATATCACTGTCAGTGACACATCGCATCCAATTACTCTTATTAGGAAGGAAGAGAATTAATGCTCTTCCTTCCTAATAAAAAATGTTTTTAAATGTGTGTATATTTCTTTGTTTTCCTTTCTCACACATGCACTTTAGCATTTAGTCATTACTTGTTAAACTTCAGTCATCAGTCTTTCACTTTCACAATCTACTCAACCCAAAATGCTGATTTCACTTTTGCTGTAAAGGAAACCACACCTAAATTTAAATTAAAGCAATTCACTGCTGTAAGAATAAAACATCCAAAACAGTCACTCTGCATGAGAAGGAAAACATGTTGTTAATATAATGGAAGTAAAAAATGCGTTAATTCAAAATAATTTTGGACCTCTTCTGTTAGTTTGGTCACCAAGAAATACTGACACAATGTAAAGGGCAGCTGGAGTTTTGAATTATGTCAGAAAGTAAAAAAAAAAAAACAACAACAAAAAGATAGAGACAAGGTTTTGTCCCGACAATGACAAATAGTTAACTGTGAGCTTTTGAACAGTATTGTCTTCATATATATTTGTGCAAAAGCATTTGAGCAAAATATATGTCAGGAATATTACGTAAAAGGAATATTATGTGTTGTTTGACTTTTGAAAATGCAGCTTTTATATTATAAAAACAGATTTTATATTATATTTAGATATATTACATTACTAACACATTAACAAATAAAACTGCTTCCTTACTGAATTTTTCATCTAAAATAGCCCAGGAACGTGTCCTTCAGGAAACAATTTCTCACTGCACTTTTTTCTGATCAGTAATGTTACCATGATTTAAAGTGTGATTATTTTCCACAAATCAACATCCTGTTTCTTTTCTTGCCAAGTCGATGAGCATAACGCTGAATGTAACATGCCAGGTGCCCAGTTACTTGTTGTTCTGTTGTCATGTATACACTGTGTGGGTGTTTGGTTGCTGCTTACTAATCTAATTCATCTACAGGCAGATCATATGCCCTGTGTTATTTTTTTAAGTAACATTTCCCCACATAAACCCCACTGTTGATAAAGTAGGCAATAATTTAAATCGCAACCTGACTGCAGTGTAAAACTCACCTCTTTCAAGCTGTGATTTTGATATAAAAGCGGTGAATCTTTTAGCCCTAGGTGAACAGATTATACACAGAAAGAGCGATTATATGAGAAGTCCAAGGCCTGACCATACATCATGCAGACAGACCGATCCAGCAACATCATTTCTGCTCATTCTTTCTGGGACTAAAGTGTCTGTGACAGGGGCAGAATTCCATGTGGTAACTGATCAGAGGCCAAGCGCTGTCCCCAATGCCCTGCCATACACAGGCCCGCAACGGCCATGCCAGCCAGGGTTTCCGCTTTGCTGCCTTGCCCTGATTGTTCCATCTGTCTCGGAATCATTCACCACTCTAAGTCTCAAATAAAATAAATAAATAAATAAATAAATAAAATTGGGGGGGGGGGACATGGGACATGGGAGTTTGACTCCAGCAGAACGGGACAAAAAGGCCTCACTGGGCTGTTTGCTAGAATCAAAGACTGGCGGGTCAAGGTCATATCTGTTCTCTTTTTGTGCATCACTTGGCTGCAATGTCTAATTAAACGTGGAGATGAATACGAGTTTCATCTGCGAAAGGATCAGCAATGTTGTTCATACTGCTACCCATTTTAGTGTAACACTTACAGTTGTGAGAGTTATGCGGTTACGTAATGCACAATCTGTAACCATTACAGGCACTTCTAAGAATTCAGGAGCTTTTAAGTGGAATTCATCACATCTCATCCCTAGTTGGCACACAGTGGACATCACAAGCTCTTCCAGGCACTCACAACATCTTTTAGAATCGGGAAGTTTAATCCACCACATCAGTGCTGCCTAACTCCAGTCCCGCAGGTCCCCCGTCCTGCACAGTGTCCTCCCTCCTTTAAACCCCTCCCCCTTTTTTGACTGAAGAGGGGCTTCTTAATTAGTTGATAAGTTGGCTCAGGTGTGCTGGAAAAGCAGCTGTTTAATCTGATTGCAGTTACTTTACACAGTTGTTCGCTTTCACAGTAACACACCTGGGTGTGTTTTTATTCAAAAACCTGTAAATCATTAACAGACACCTGTAAAACATTCCCACGTAAGATAAATACATGTAAATAAAAAATGGTGAATGCACCAAAACATTTATTCTGATTCAGAGTGTAGTCACTACTGACACCAGCAGGGAGTAATGTTTGTTTATTTGAGCTCGAGCTGTTGTCACACTCCAGGGTAGATCAGATTTGTGTCTTAAATCTGATTTTTAAACATGAGTGTTCGTTACAAGTGATCAAATCCAGTTTGTATAGACAGACTATAGTCACGGTTGCTTGCATATCTTCATAAGCTGCCACATTAATGACACATGCATGATTCTGCTAAATGGTGAGGAGCAGGCAAAACCTAGAGGACCACTCGCATTTATGAGCTTAGACCTTGATCCTGCGACATTTCAATAACGTATACCAAGTGAAAATAGGTAACCTAAAAGACTCCATGTTTCAGCTACAATATATGTGGTGCAGCAACAGCTTTTGCACATTCTGCTGCTAACATGAAATACAGTGGCATGTCCAAAAATCCTATTTAAATCAGATTTGGAACCACCTACAAATGTGTTTTTCTGTTCAAACAACAGGAAATGTGCCCTGCTCAAATTCGATATACTAAAAAATCAGATTTCAGCTGCCTGTGTGAACAAGACGTTAGAAGCTACAAAGTATTGACAGCTGTTAACGCATGATATCTGCTTTACGCTCACTTCTTATGTACAATAAGCAAAAACATAATCTGGTACTCCCAATTATGTATATCGTAATCAGCAGCAAAATTTCACGATGTGCAGGATAGGGGTTTCCAGGATCAGATTCAGGGGCCACTGTTGTACTCTCCTGTCAAAATTTTCTTGATACTTTCGCAATATTTAGAATGAAATTTGAATTAAGAAAAACTATGACTATTGTAGCACAATTCACTAATGAAACTAGAGCTGGGAGGTGGGAGGCTAAACCCTATAAACAATGCAGTTGCAATGCGATTGTCAAATTACAATTTGTCACATTTTGCAATATCACAAATTTTCGATGCATTGTAACAACCATTCTCCACATAATATGAAGGTTCTACACCACTATAGGTTTGCCACAGAACTGCAGGCTCAAGCCTATTTACTGTTTTAAAGCAGCAGGCATATGTGTCTCAGCATCCTCCAGGCCAGCCCTAACATATAGAATTACTGACAGAGCTTAAGCATGGTGGACATTTCCAGTGGATCATATACTGCAAAATGGGACTTATCACATACGATGACCTCTTTTTGTGGTAAAAATGATTGTGAGTCTTACAAAACCAACACAGCTCACAAAAAACCAAGGTAGGATTTATTTTTGATTTCGTAAAAGTCATTGCAATGCTGACCCATGACGAGTGTCACGTCTTGCATTACAATGCTTATGGATGTGGTTTGGTTAGAAGACAGCTGACATATGTTTATTTATTTATTTAATTAATGAATGATCTGACTCTCACATGCTAACGATCGTTGTGATCTCACCGTAATGTATGCAAGCATTACATGGCAAAATCAGGTTCAGGTGAACGGCGAAACCTGTCATCATCATTGGGAATAATATGGCCTACATACAGATTAGGGCCAGAGCTCTCATTCAGGTTTGACCTACCACTGCTTATATAAGACTATACTGTTCCTCAGGGCTGTAGGACTTGACAGAAGGAATAAAAAAAAAAACATGTTGGATGGAAGTCATTGTGGAACAGCAAAGCATGCCTATATTGCAACTGGGAAAAGAACAAGTGAACACCGGGCTTCTGCAAAGTCGACCTGAACGTTGCACGGAGCTTCCGTGATTCAGAGCCATCCAGCTCCTGACAGTCACTTCACAGGTAGACAGCCTTGACTGAGCTGCGTGTTAAAGGGAGCTGGAGCACAGAGACGAGGAAGACGGACGCGCTGAAATCTCAAAGCTCAGCTGCGGCTCTAGGTGAGAAGGGTGATGAAAACACGGTACCATCGTCTCGTTGGTACGTGCACGGCGAAATGTAGGCTGCTCTTTCAGGCGTGCCACGCCACACCACGATGCCCCACGATGCCACATGTCTGCAGACAAAGAGATTTGTGCTCGGCTCTTCTCAGCTCAAGGTCCGATGTTCTGCTGCTGCTGCTGCTGCTGCTCTCCACTGATGCGCTAGAAAGACGCCCTCACCACCTACCTCACCTACCTCACCACCAGAGCCCACCAGAGTCCACCACACAGCAGGCCACTCCACCCAGACATGCTTGAGGTGAATACCGACCCCACATATTATGTTTAAAGCCAGTATATATGTAAAACAACCGTCAGGTGCACCTGCCCCAGGATCACGCATCAATTCCAACAGCTGGCCGGGAGAATGTGAGAGGATGGCCCCGAAAAGAGGCAGGAGCTTACCTTGCGTCAGTCATCCGCTATTCCTCACACAGAGAAGACCCTTCTCCACCAAACAAACCGGTCCCTTCCCAAACAGAGGCTTTAAAACCAGATGACAACACAAGCTCCTCGTCTGTCCGTCTCTCTCTCTATCCTCATCCTCATGCCATTCAACGATGCAGCACAGACTCGAGGCCACGCCCACCCCCAGGCTCATTGCCCCATGACGTCAGGGAGGAGCGTCAGAAAAACCCGCCCCTTCTGAGAGACGGCTGTCTCACCTGCTCTCTTCTCTCACCCTGTCTCTCTTTTCTCTTCACTCTCTTCTTTCTCTCTCTCCCCTCTCTCTTTCTCTTCTCTCTCATCTCTCTTTTCTCTCTCTCTTTTCTTTCTGTCTTCTGTCTCTGTCTTGTCTCTCTCCTATCTTTCTCTCTCTGTGACTCTCTTCTCTCTGCTTGTTTCTTTCTCTCTCTTCTCTCTCTTTTACCTGCCTCCATTCTCTGCTGCCTTTTTGGGCAAAACAGAGAGAACCACTTGTATTCCCGTGTTGAGATCCTGATTATGCTACATTTCAACAATGTATGCAAAGTGAAAATAGTCAGCTAAGTGTCTTCATGTTTGAGATACAGTATGTGGTGCAGCAATGACTTGCAACCGTTGTACATTTTGCTGTCGACATGAAATCATACAGTGGCATGTCCAGAAATCCGCTTTAAATCAAATTTGAAACCACCTAAGAATGTGGCTTCAGTCCTTCTGGAAAAAGTCAGATTTCCTGAGGTTTTCTGTTCAACCAACAGGAAATGCGCCCTGCTGAATTTTCAGATATACTGAAAATTCAGACCTTAGAGCTACAAAGTATTGTCAGCTATAAAACATGATTGCTGCTTTACGCTCAATTATTATGTACAATAAACAAAAAGACGATCTGGTAATCACAATATTTAACCTTTCTTCTCTCTCTTTGACTTTTCCACACAAGCACGATAAGGCTGGGTGAGAAGCAGGAAAAATCTAGAAAACCACTCGCATTCATGAGTTTAGATCCTGATCATGCTACATTTCAACAATGTGTGCAAACTAAAAAGTAGGCAATCTAAATGTCTCCATGTTTACGCTACAATATGTGGTGCAGCAGTGACTTAACTGTAGCACGTTCTGCTGTCAACATGAAATACAGTTTGACAAAATAGTGTCATGTCCAGGAATCTAATTTCAGGTTTGAAAACACCTATGAATGTTTCTTCAACCTCACAAGCACATAAGGTGGTGGATGGTTAGTTTTTTAAATTCCTTTTTAAGTCTGAGCTGACCATAATGTGAGCTGCTAAAACACTCTGACCACTAACAAGGCCCTGAGACCACAGGAGTAACGTTGGTCCAGCCCTCCTGTCAATCACCTCCAGCCAGAGGGGGGCGCTACAAACAACAGGCTGATCTGAGACGACACATAGCTGATACCAGCAGAACAAAACAACCTGCAGGATCTGCAGCAGACCACCCCATACAGACATGTTTAAATATACATACTGTTTTGTATGTAGAAATGTCATAGCATCAGGTTTAATCAATTCACGTGTTTGCAGTGTGTCTTGAATAAATCATTTTCACCTTTCCCTTTAGATAAATAATGGAAATGGGAAGGAAAAGTTAAATGGATATTGTAATATGACATGCATATATTTGTTTGCATGTTACACAGACATCCTCACACTTACTGTAGGATGTGAAAAGACACTGGGGGTGTAAAGGCTCTCCCTGGGAAGCCTGCCTTGTTTATACATGGAGGGAAAACAGAGAGACTTACACTCTCACCCCCTCTGCTGTTCAGGGCATGCAGTAAGTCTCAGTTCCTGGACATTTGTTAAAAAATAAGTGAAATTACAATGGTTAAAGGAAAGTATTATGCTTAACGGTACCTATAATGAAAGTTAGTACATTACAGTAGATAAATGTAATGATTTAAAATATTTTTAGCTGTAGTATAAACACTCCCTGCCTCCGTTTACATACCTTTAAAGGGGGGTGTAATCATACACTCAACCCAGAACTCAGTTCAGGGTTCATGGTTTAATATTTTCACCGTATTGTGAACACAAACTGAAGGAAGAAAAATGGTGTCTGTGTTTACCTGTGGCATAATCTACTAATGACACTAGAGCTGAGAGGAGTGACGTGTGTGACATGTACCAGGCGTTTGTTGATGGTACTGGTTATTAATAAACTTTGGTGTTCAGATAATGCAGTTGAATAAAATATCCCACTTATAGACTTTGCATTCTCCACAGTACATTGCCACGCATCCACATTGCACACTGTTGTATTTTCTGCACTGTGATATATCTGTTTTTTGATGCATCATCACACCCCTATACTTTAGACATATCTGTTGCATGAAATCTGTGGAGATCACTTGTTGGTATTGTGTGTTATTTGAGACTAACAGAATGGCTCATACTGTAAAGTCCCACTAAAAACAAACAAGATAAACCACAACTTGCTGTTCAGAAATTAACACATTATATTTAAATTATTAAACGAGTAATAGAAATTAATAATTTGATGCATAATGATATAATTTTATAAATAGCAGTGTATCATTCATAATGCAACTCCTAATTATAAAACACCAGAGTAGGCTAAATTTGTATAATTATT
Source organism: Alestes dentex (assembly GCA_037576975.1). Taxonomy (NCBI): domain Eukaryota; kingdom Metazoa; phylum Chordata; class Actinopteri; order Characiformes; family Alestidae; genus Alestes; species Alestes dentex. The sequence goes on from JBBIGA010000126.1 coordinate 9,377,970, forward strand.
TATAAATATGGAGTTTCCAATTTTTTTCTTAGAACGACTGTGGCCTTTTTGTAGGAGTCTCAGCACCACATGAAAAGGGGTTAAAAATGGAATATGGAGCTAGATGTATTACTTTTTTTTAAACTCCTATTAAAAAAAACCCTACTACTGGTACTTTAACATATGAATGTATGACTGCACGACTGTATAAGCCTGGTCCACTGAGAGGGCGTGGAGGGTGGGCAGAGTGGTGGGACGGTTGGGGAAGAGCAGAGCTGGAATGGGGAAGGATTCTTTCTGTGTTATGTATGCTGACCTTTACTTTGAGTGTTTGTCATTTATAACCAAAGTTGAAAACGGGGATTAATACAGAGATGATCCAAAAGTAATGGGATCAACTGTGGGCTGTATGTACACTTGTACCGACGGACAGGCTGGGCTTTCGTAACTAAGCAGAACTATGTTGTAAAAGTGCTTAAATATCAAACAGCATGGCTGGTCTGGAACATAATCTGAGTTATGCAAGTCAGTTAATCTCACTATTTCTCCCCTCCCCTTCTCTCTCTCTCTTTTACTCTTTTTCTCCCTCTCTCTGAATAGCATCAATTTGATTTCAGAGTAAAGAAGAAACGCCTCTGTAACTTTACAACAAAGACAGTCTAGATTATAGAGTTGCGTAACGCACAGATCTGGTTTAAATGTGCTGACCATAACATTTTACATTTAAAAAACAAGAAGGATAGACCACAGATCAATCTTTGAAAGCGAAACCCTAGAATAGGTGGTTCTCTAAGCTCCACTGACCAATCCCCTTCTCAGTGAGTGGCCGAGCAGGTTGTGTGGTGGGCCGGAGCTGTGGTTGGCATGCGGGGCTGCAGTGACCCACTTTGCTGAAGTGGAAGTGAATGGGCTTTCTGTGAGCCGCCAGTGAGCTTCAGAGAGCCGCGAACGATGAAGGCAGGACTGGCGCCTCTTTTATTATCCTGCTGTCTTCTTTCTGTCCGAGCGAAGCCCTCGTCCGTGTCCTGTCCCAGCGGCCAGTTCCCGTTCAAAAGCCAGTGTGTGCTCTGCCATCCCACCTGTGCCGAGTGTGAGGGTCACGAGCTGTTCCAGTGCACTGCCTGTGGTCTAGGTAAGAGACACAACATGACACTTTTTATCCACTAACAGGTGCTTCCATCAACAAACCTGTGGAAGTAGCAGCATGATGTGCTGCCCTCCATGCACACTGATTTAACACGAGCAGCTCTTAGCATCTTATCCTCTTGTTAAATTGTCTTATGTACATGACAGTAATGTAACTGTGTTACAAAAAAAAGGAATTTTATTTCTGTTTAGCAAATTTTTTTTATAATATTTGTTTACAAAGAAGTGGGTAAAGTAGCCTACACCCACCCTCGAGTAAATGTATTGCTACTCCTGTGAAGTGATCATAAGTTACTATAAACGTCTTCCCAAAAAGCAACTCAGGTGCTAAAGTACAACATCAGTAACTGATGTATTTATCTCTTGTTTTATTTATCTCTTGTTGGTGCACTCTTTGTTTAAAAAATAAAGATAAAGCTTAAAAGTCACAGATGAGAGAAATCATAAATCAGTGCAACATCGTGTAACAAAAAAAAAGCCTAAATATTAATGTCTATATTGCCTTTGTAAAACTATGTATTATCATTTGAAAATATAAATGCGTCCTAATTTCACTTTAGCACACATCACTGAGTAAATGGAACTAATTACTTCTCACCCTGTTTCTCCCTTTCTCTTTCTGGGTGAGCTGTAGTTTGGGACATCTGTTCATCACTGAAGTAGTTCGGATTAAGCTAGTCTTACTCTTGACTGGCCATGCAAATCGTTATCACAAATATCTTTTAAAATATCTCAGAAAGATGGAGATGGACCATTTGGTTTTTCCCCATCTCGTTACGTAGGATACTAAGAGTGGGTTCTAAAACCAGATCAGAATTATTACTTTGAGAAGCTTGAGGGTGTTTTTGGGTGTTTTCGGAGGGGGGAGGGGTACTGGGGGCTGTTTGCTTTTTGAGTGCGGGGAACACTATTGTGTAGGTTCACAAAAGCAACCATTCCAAGGAGCTGCTGCCAGTACACCCTGCCCAGCTGCTGGGATGAAACAATGAGATGGCTCACATGGCCCTTCCCATTTTTCGAAGCAACAAAAGCAGCCTTACCTTAGAACAGAGTTTGTTTAATGCCTGCAAAAAGGAGTCTGGATCAAATGGATCAAAACTAGAATTATGACTTACATGCAGTAATATCATTGCTTAAACTTTCGATGGGGCCACCACTGGCTGTGAGGGTTGTGATTTTTAGACTTTCCTAACATGATAGGAGGCTTTTTTAGTTAGAGGCTGTAGGCTGTTTTAGTTAGATACATTATATGTCTTTGTACAATGTATTTCCTCTTCACCATTAAAAAAACAGTTAACACCAAACAGAAGGCCATTGTTATGCTGTGAGAAAGGGCCCCAGGGTATCTGATACTGATGCTTTAGTATGTGCTGCTGCTCTCCATGGCTGCCGTCACCTTTCCTTTGCCTTGGAGCTGCTTCATGAAGTAAAAAAATGTCAAAGAGTTAAAATCCAAACTGTAGAAGAACTTTTATTTAAACACTTTGGTTTAAAGTTAGGCAAATGTTAACTTAAGTCTGTCAGGTTACTGAAAGTCTCAGGAGGGGAGGAGGGTGGAAGGTTACATGGCTGAAGGTGACATGCAGTCAGATTACTGGCTCTCTTGTTTAAGATGGGTAAAAAGTTTTCTCAAAAATCAAACATTTAAAGACTTATATAATGGAAAAACAAAAATGCAAAAACAGCTAATTTTGAGTTCACTGATTTCACCTGACTGTTTTTCACAAAACCAACTCATCTACATACACTATATGGACAAAAGTGCTGGTGCGCCTGACCATTACACCAAAAAGAACTTAAATGAAATTGCATTCAAATACATTGACTTTATGGAGTTAGTCCCTCTTTGCAGCTGTAACAGCTTTCACTCTTCTTGGAAGGTCTTCCACAAGATTTTGGAGTTTCTGTGTGAATTTGTGCCCAATAATTTATTCTGTAGAGCATTTATGAGATCAGGCTCTGATGCTGGACCCACTTTTCTGGCTCACAGTCTCTGTTCCAGTTCATTCCAAAGGTGTTGGATGGGGTTGAGGTCAGGGCTCTGCACAGGGCAGTCAAGTTCTTCCACACCAAATTCACCCATCCATGTCTGTTTGGAGCTTGCTTCGTGCACTGGGGCACAGTCATGCTGGAATAGAAAAGGTTCTTACCTAACTGTGTCCACAAAGTTGGAAGCATGGTGTTGTCTGAACTATCTTGGTACGGTTGCCCTTCACTGGAAGTAAGAAAGTTAGCCCAACCCCTGAAAAACAGGTGTGTCCCAATATTTTTGTCCATATAGTGTATATCCACATTCACCCTATATGAGTTTATCCCTAGTCGATCATGATAAAGATTGCATAAAAAGCAGAAAGGACGCAATACAAATAATGTGCTTTTGACCACAATGCAAGGGAATTTGGTGTGTATGAGGTTATGTAGCCAAAGAGCAGAAAAAAATTTGAAGGTCATTTTATCCTCAGTGTGAGATTGAGATAATTAACTGATAAAGAAAAACCTGTAATATTTAGAGAAAAGTTTTTTTTACTTTAAAAATGTTTTTCAGACTCAATACATCATTTTCAGAAATGGTTCTTTATTAACCTTCAATTGAAAGGTTCTTTGACAAACCAAAAGTGGTCTTCTATGGTACTCCTCTAAGGAAGTCTGTTTGGTTATATTTGGACATACTGAGTGTAGTGTGGTGCCACTGGACACTGTCAAGATCATCTGACAATAACTGATTTAAAAAATCAATTAACCAAAGGTCCTTCTAACTGACCTGTTTGGTTTAAAGTCATTTAAAATTCACCTACTCATCTCCATATGACCTTTGTAGATCCATTAATGCTTGGTTTCACTGAAGCAAATCTAGGGCTGTTCCAGTCAGGCCTGTCCTCATCTCTAACTGTCAGATTGTGAAATACGAATCATAATCAGATTCCTTAGTAATAATAACTGTAGCAAATTGCAAGCTTGAAAAAATAACTGCTCCTCGTGGCCCTTTTCTTCAGAAGGCTGCAGCAACTGCTGTTCTCATGACATTTTCATTCAGATTGACAGTGTGTAACTCCAAGGCTTTCTCGGGCGCCTCAGGATGTGCGAGCTGCGGGTGGCTGTACATCCATCAAGTATGCAAAACAAGACCACACCACCAATGACTCTCCATCACTCTTGATTGCCCTTGTTTACTTTTCTTCCAGTCCTGCCAAACACTGTCAGTCAGAGCACCCCCACTGTTGCTATTTAGAGAAAACACCATGACTGACACAAACAGATGACTGCATTTAATTTTGAAGGGTTATTAGTCTTTATTATTGTGCGGTCAGATTTAGGGTGTATTGCACGTGTAGTATTAAGTAATGGGTATTCACAGTTTCTGTAGTGCGTGTGTGTTTCTGTGTGTATTTAGGCTAGTGCTGCTTATTTCACTCTGCAAACTCTCTCACACTTGGCTATGACTGTTCTCACAGCCCCGAGCCCTAACTCCTCTTAATGATCAGCTGTATTTGATCCCGTGTTGTAATTTCTTGATCCGCATACCCAGCAGGGTCCATGAAGGCTTGAAGGTGCTTAGACTGTGGGAAGAGGTTGCCCTTTAACACTGATCTGGGACAGCCATCTTTTTGTTAGTCTTTTTGTGAGAAAATCTGCAAAAAAAACTCAGACCAGTGTACAAGGACACCTTCTAGCAGCAGGCCTGTGTGGTGGAACAGGATCAAAAAGCAGTAGGCAATAAGAAACTTTTACCCACTTTTGTTGCTATTTTCAGATGAGGATGGGAGGGAGCACTTCCTCTACCAGGGTCACTGTAGAGCCCACTGTCCTCGGGAGTTCTACCCAGATCGAGTGCAGTACAGCTGTCGGCCCTGCATAGCCAACTGTGAAATTTGTGCAGACGACCATGTCTGTGCCAAGTGCAAGGAAGGATATAAGCTCCAGAGTGGGCTCTGCCTGACAGAGCTGTGTGGTGCAGGTAAGTGTGGGAGCTCAGTTCCAAAAAATTGGAATCAGTGTTTTTAAAACTATAAAACCTATTTTGGTGCAAATAAGTATGGGGTTTTGAGAAAGGAGTTAATCAATGAATCTAGAATGCCTCATATTTCAGACATGGTGATCAAAACTCGGAACAGACGACTTGCATACCTGAAAAAACATACAATATGATGATGATGATGATTTCTTGCTGTTCCCAAAATGAATTGAAATATGAAATAAATACTGTGTACTATGTAATATTTCAATAATATCATTGTATGTATATAAGTAAAATGTTTGAGATATGATGAATGATTATACGGTAGTATGCTGCAGCGGTTGTGCTTCTGTCATAAACATAACTGCTAAGAGCTGGTAAGTCACAGATGGTGGTTTTTTTTTTTTTCATTAGCTGATTAACTAACACAATTTTGATGTTAAACCACTGGTTTGTGTTGGTTAGCGTTGTAAAAGGCGTTATCTGTTCATATCAGGGATTAAGGTGCTTGATCAATCGTTCCACTCCTTGTATTTCAGGCCAGGTTCAGCATCCAGACTCAGGAGAGTGCATTGACTGTGAGACTGGCTGCAAGACCTGCTCTGCTGGTAAATTCTATACCCTTCATATTCAGGCTTTAACAATACACTTTTTCAGAAAAACTCTACTTGCCTTTGTAGCATAAATGTGACTAATATTTTAAACAGCTTGAATATTTGTGAACCACTCTATGTCAGAACTGCAAGATGGCATACAATATTTATAAAGTATATGGTATTATATTGACAAAAGGTTCCTTATGTGACGTTTGTTAATTTTTTTTAATAACATTGTTATCAGGTATCATTCACAGTAATGGAATTAGTCACCATATACATGTTTTAATAAAAAAGATTTGAGACCCTCAGAGTACAAGTAATAATTTTGAAAAAATGTTTCTTATAAGAGGATTATATAAAGGTCATCTTGTGAATAGTGACATGAACTGTTCATACATACACACATATTGCTTTTAACCTTATTAATGTTAATACAGGCTCATACACATGTCCTTATGTAGGAGGGCTCTAAATTAGAACCACTGTTTCCATGTGGATAGTAGTAATGACCCTTTACTGTGCTATTATTATTTTAAATGGGCTAATTTATTATGTTGCCTGTTGTCCTGTTAGTGATTATTGTGTCTCTTGTACCAGATGACCCGGAGTACTGCAACAGCTGTGCTGATGGCTACTTTCTGTGAGTTTACTTATTGCTTTTAATTTGCCTCTGAAAGACTTGTTGGGGTGTTTATGTAGTTTCTTGGTGCGGGCAGACTGTCCCTCAGGCAGTGTGAGGGGAACAGAACCGTGATTGTGTGCTTTCTCCCCCGTGTTGTGGCCTCTCGCTGTCATGTGCATCAGGTTTCCCTGAGCTCACTGTCATGCCTGGTTACCTGAGATCCATCCCCTTCTATCCTTCAGTGTAAAGCTTTCACCCACTTCTTATGAGCGTTTTGTTTCTTTCTTTCACCGCTCTCCCTCACTCATTGCACTCTTAAACTTTTTTCTGGAGCTTAGGTTCATTGCCAGAAGCCTTAGAAGGTGCAGGGCGTTAAGGCGGCATCTTACGGCTTTAAGAAGAACAAAGAGAAAAACACGAGTACACGAGGGCAGCATCCAACATACGGTTGCTTCGTATTTTATTTAGCTGAATTTATATTTGAATTAATATTTATGTTACAAAATTAGTAAGTTATATTTTTCTTAATAATTTAGCACAAAAATCCGTAACAAATTACATATTGCCTTGGCAAAAGCAAAAAAAAAAAAAATGCAGAGGATATCAGCGGTTTCTGCGATTTTGTGGGGGGTTCCCCGAACAGTTATTTGTTAGGTTCTAATTCTGAACCGCGAATTAGCGGGGTTTTACTGTGTCACTCTCCTTGACAAATGCAAGACATTTTCACGCTATACCACATGTATCACGATATTTAGTTTTTCTGAGATATTTGAACAAATTTGAACAGGCAAAAATGTAATTTGCTCAGTGTTCTAGAAGTACTGATGATACTCAGGACATACTGAAAAAGTGTGTTGTGACCT
>JBBIGA010000126.1:9393458-9419901 GCA_037576975.1 Alestes dentex
CCAGTGGTAATGAAAAGTGACATAGTGTTTGTACCATGAGTAAAAAGAGAGTTAGCAGCATGTGATTGGGGATGACAAAGACATTCAGTAACATACACATGAGTAATGTGTATATGTATATGCCTATATGGGGTATATATCTATCCCTATATATCTTGGACCCATATGAAATAAATAGTAAAACAGAACACTGCTGCAGCCAGTATAAACTGGATATGGTGTTATTTTAGCATATTTACTGGGGTTTTAGAATTAATGGTACAGGATGTCTAAAAGTGTGTTGATCCCAGCATTCTCTTGAAATTAAGGGTATTAATAGGTAGTTTGCCTCTGCCTTGCCTCAGAACCACCTTCTGCTACATTTAGCAGAAGGCATTACACTAGATTTACACCAGTTAGAACATTGCTATGAGGATTTGGATTTGATTGCATGAATACACAAGAGCATTAGTCCCATCACTCCAGTGAATGTGGTTCCACTACTCAGATCAGTGCTGGGGGCTTTATGTTCATGTAGTTGATGCTTTTCACGGTGACCATACATCAGCAACACAGGGTTATGGTACTTTTGGACATGAAGTGTAGCTGGTGCGGTTTTACATATTTAGCAGTCTCTGAAGGAACCTCACGAGGAGCCACCTGGGATGCTTTTCCAACAGACTTGAAGAGGATGCACATATTATCACACCACTCTGGCTGAGAAACCTCCTGCGTGTTGAGGAGATCATTTTTCTTTCATTTATAAGTATCAACATGGCAAATATGAAGCATTTTGAGCGTACGATTTAAGATCAAATGAGTTTTTACATTTATGAAAACCATATTCATGTACATTCAAACTGAGACTGTGTGTGTGTGTGTTTATGTCTCTGTGTGTGTGTGTGTGTGTGTTTCCCCATCACAGCTGGACCGACTGGGAGGAGTGTGTTACAGTAAAGAGCTGTATAGAACCATTCCACATGCAACAAGGCAATAAAACACGGTGTGTGTATCACACAGCTGCTGGAGGGACATAAAATGCTTACTCGGGGATAGTAGAGAGTTCAGAGAGTTTAGCCCTGCCTGCAGGAAAATGGAATGGAGCTGCAGTTGGTTAATATTTAATAATCCCAAATGTAAATATTTCACAGTTCAAATGTAAATATTTCTAGAATGTAAATGTTATGCATCTGTGTAAGTGCTAATGCTGGATATAATGTATAATTAACTTACAGTACACACATAGTACACATAGTACACATAGATCATCACTGTTACTTGACAACTATTTCAGAGACATACGTTTTATGACAATATATATGATTATTGTAAACACGTTTTCTCATTATACACACAAACACACACACACACACACACACACACACACACACACACACACACATATAAGAACAGTACTTTCTCAGGTGGCAAAGACCTTTTTGCAAAGTACTATATATATATATATATGTATATATATATATATATATATATATATATATATATAAGTGGAGATAAGATTCAAGATTCAAGATGCTGCTGCTGTTTTAGCTGTGTGACAGACTTGTGTTGGTTTTTCTATAGATTACAGTATATCATGAACAGGCAAGTTCTCAGAAGCGATTAAACATGCATACATGATTTAAGCATCCAGTTTGTGTGTTGTAAATTTGCCACCAGATGCACTGTAAAACAAAAGAAGCACAATTCTGACTTCAGACATATCGTGGCTGATCAGATACTTTTTGGGCAAAGAGAAAATTGGGTTAACATCATTTTTACCGAACTTGTCTTTTGAGTGCAGTATAGGCTGATATGAGTACTTGCATCTGTGCGCTCACAGTTTACTCAGCACATCACATTTGACTTGGAAATGCGTGAAGGCAGGGATTGAATGCAAACTACATGCAAAATGTGGAAGCGAAGATCAGTGCCATGACAGTCTGAAAACATTCATATAAATAAAATGTTTAAGTCAAAATAATGATGGTTGCGTTTGAGTTTAACCATGAATTTGAACCCTTGTAGGCTAATACTGTTACTCAGGCATGTTCTATTTGTCAGATGGCGCCTGTGTGAAAGAGTGTCCCCAGAACACATTCGGAGATGCCAGAGGGTGGCGCTGTCAGCCTTGTCACACCTCTTGTCTGACATGCCATGGCCCAGGAGTGAGAGACTGTGACAGGTGCAGTGGCTGGAACCGCCCCATTTACGGGAAGTGCCCAGTAATCAACTGCCCTGAGGGCCAGTACTTTGATAGTAAGTGTGAAAACAGCACATTGTCGCATTGACCTTTGATCACTGGATTTGACAAATGGACAGATTTATTATCAATGGCATATGCAGCATTCTTAAATGTTAATAATTTATTATGGTCACTCCTCTGAGGCATAAAATTCAAACCTTAAATGTCAGATGTTCTTAAACAGTGATTATGCTTGATTTAACCCACGTATGAAAAATGACTGTACTTGAAAACAATGCTATTAGTTTGGTATAGAATCATCAGTGTTTTGCAGCTTCGTCTGCAAACAGTATGAGCCTACCCTCTGCTGGACATGCTTAAGAACTACATTATACCTGATACGAAATAGAATCTCTTCCATTCCATACACTGTGGGAAAATATAAGCAAATAGTTACAAAATGATGCATGAACGGTCAGGCGTGTTTATTTCTTGTCTTCCTGTCCAAAGGTGCGACTCGTGACTGCCGTTACTGCGATGTAACCTGCGGGACGTGCTACGGTCCAAAGGCACAGAACTGCTACAGCTGTGCTGCTGGTAATGTATCGACAGGTTCATTCTGTGCATCACCACAGTCAAAAACCTTAACATCGTCCATGCTAAGTATCACAGTATTTCTTGGGGGGTTTTTTTGTTTGATAAGTTGTAACAGGCACATCATTTAAAAAAATTAAAAGAATACAAAAACATTTTTATGCTTCGTTTGATTTTTTCACTAAATGTAATCAAATTGGACTAATTCGACTGTTTTTGAGAAACAATTGATCAGTGTTGCTGAACTGATAAAATCCATGGTAGGTACAATGAAGCATGTTGGCATGAAACTTTCCGTTCCATCAGTATCTTTGTTTTGCATCTTTGTTGAAGAGGTACTTAGGCTTCAGGCAAATATTTTATGCGGAAGATGTCCTGCTGTCATTTTAGCTTACAAACCATCTCTCTCACACAATGCATACAACTGTTTCTTTCCTTCTTTCTCTCTGTGTACTCTTTTCTAGGTTACATGTTTGAGCAACAGGATGCGGTGTGTGTACAGCAATGTCCAACAGGGTTCTATGGAAATAGCTCCAGTCAGCAGTGTGAGCGGTGCTCGGCTAACTGTGCAGCGTGTGAGGGCAGCGATCAGTGTGTCAGCTGTAAGACTGGCACTTACCCGCTCTTTCTCTTTCAGGGCAGCTGCTGGTCAGAATGCCCAGAGTGAGTGACCGTTGCAGAACATATCATAATTAAATTAATGAAAACCTTTAGGGGTTCTGTTCCTTTAGGAGTTGAAATGAGGATTTTTGACATTCCTTAATGGAAACAGGTAATATTGAGAGAAACACCTCGAACAGACCATATTCTGTAAGAAATGATCAGCCGGCCAGGTGTAGATTCATGTAATTAACAGGCTATTAACCTGTGAGGCAGCGCTTGACAGACGTACTCAGCTAAACTTGATTACAAAGCATTGAGTAGTTTGTAATTTGCATGATGATAAAATAACTTTTAAAGAGGAAGAAAAACGTTAATGCTTAATTTTGAATCCTTTTCATTGGGCTGTTTGAAATATACACCGATGCACCAGTTTTGGATTCACCTACCTTGTACCATTGAGCATATACTGACAAATACTTTATTGTTCACAATGGCAGAGTATATTCTATTCTAGACTATATTCATTGTTCAAACTAGAGCTAAAAACTAGTTAGCCAATTATTAGTGCAGAATGCAGATAGAACCTGTGAATGACTTAGGTATCAATTCTTCATATGGAATCTTTTCCAAATGTGTGTGTATGTGTGTCTGTTGTATGTTTTTGTTGTCAGTGGTTATTTCGAGACGGAGGAAGGGACGTGTGAACCATGTGATGATGTCTGCTTGACATGTGATGGAAGTAGGTCGCAGTGTCTGGCGTGTAGAGAGGGTCTCTTCTTGGAGAATGGCATCTGCAGACACAACTGCTCTGTTAAAAGCTACGCCGCTGAGGACGGTACTTGCCGACGCTGTCCTCCTCACTGTGAAATCTGCAAGGATAACAACACATGTACCAGTGAGTGAACAGACCTGAGCAATTCAGTTACAACATTAAACCCACTGATAGGTGGATTATTTCAGTACAACAGTGCTTGTCAAGGAGGTGAAATATATTAGACAGTCAATTTCCAAATTTCTTGCTGTGTTGAAAATGGACAAGTGTAAAGATCTAAGCGACTCTGACACAGACCAAATTGTAATGGCTCCACAATTGGGTCAGAGCATCTCCAAAACAGTAGGTCTTGCAGGATGTTCCCAGTATGCAGTGGTTAGTACCTAACAAAAGTGGTCCAGAGAAGGACATGGTCATGGACGCTGCCTGGAGGAACATGACAGAGTTTTCATGGTGCCTCCATATGCCCCAGATCTCAACCTAGTCCAGAATCTGCGGAGTGTGCTGGACAAACTAGTCTGATCCCCGGAGGCCCCACCTTTCAACTTACAGGCCAGTTATCACTTGCAGAGATCTTAGGGACTCCATTCTTTGATGATTCAGAGCTTTTGTGGTGGCACAAGGTGACCCTAAACAGTTTTAGGCAGGTGATTTTAATGTTATAGCAGTGAATATAGACATAAAATGAACTCGAGGTTCAATAATCATGTGGTTCATTTTAGATCCTTATGATAATTTCTTTTATCATGATGTTGACACTGTATGTCAATTGAGACTATGAAATAGCAATAAAAATTCCAATCTTTCTATTGCACTTACCTTGTGTTTACTCAAACCAAGTGTTCTTTATCTTACTCTTTGCGTGTTGGATTTATTGCAGGGTGTAGTTTCCTCTACCTGCTCTTGAATGGCATGTGTAAAGCCAGTTGTCCAGAGGGCTACTTTGAAGACTTGGACCAGGGCATTTGTGTCCACTGCCATGTGTCGTGTGCCACATGCTCTGGTTCTCTTCCTGATGACTGCGAGACCTGCTCTGCTCTTACCCCGAAGCTATATGAGGGCACGTGTTCAGAGGACTGCCCACCAGGCACCTACTACCAAACCCCCAGCATGGACTGCCAAGGTAAAGTCGTTGTCCATGTTACGCACACCGGGCCATATGGAGGGCCTCCTTTAACAAATAATGTCAGTCTGAATTTGTATGATAGTTTGAGTGTGATAAATTGCCTCACTTAAGTGATGATTGTTATATGTTATTAAATATTCGTATCAAATATTGTGTAATCTCATCTAGATAACATGTGGCAACCACACTACTGAACTGGCCAGTGTGTTTAACCATTTACCAAGCAGTTTTGTTTCTGTGAATAAAAAGGTGATATATGGGACCTTTTGAAATGGAAAACAGAGAATAGGTTTATTAATTTTATATGGCCAGAAATATGTACTCTTAACCCGTACCGCCTGCCAAGTTTAGACACATGCTTGAAAGTCTCTGCAATCATCCATAACTGTGTTTCAGACAAGTGAGGCATATAACACAAAGGTTCTCTTCCCTTTTAAAGTGTGGCCTTGACAGTAACCTTGTGAAAATCTAGAAGAAGCCTCAGTGGTCTGTGATTATGTGGAACATAAGTGGATACGTTTAGTGGCAACAACCAACTTAATATGTCTTACTCCATACACTGCTTAGTGTGACATTTAGAAAAATATATCTACTTTGTAAATAAAGAACATTGTGTTTGAATGTACAGCAGGCAGCATTTCAGCATGTCAAACGCATGTCTATGTGTTTCCCAGAATGTCACCAGACGTGTGCTCGGTGTGTGGGCCCGGAGCCCACCCAGTGTTCACAGTGTGGAAAGGGCCTGGCACTGGACCCTAACACCATGATGTGTGGGGTGACGGGAGACTCCGACTGCCCACCCAGAACCTTCCTCCATGACAACCAATTCACGTGCCAGGCATGCCATCGTTTCTGCCAGTCTTGTGAGGGACCGGGGCCTACAGACTGCCAGACATGCGCCCTGCCTCGATACCTCCACAGTAAGAGACCGCGACCTCGTCCACTGACACTGTCTCTCGTATTAAAGAGTTTCTTTGTCCCATTGCAGTAGCTCTTTGGGAGGCTGTGGGGTGCTAAAGAAACAAATAACAAAAGCCTATCATTTTAACAACATTTTAGAGAATTATGTCTCACACACTGGTAATATCACACTGTCATTATAAGCCAACGAATAATGCAAAGCTGTAGCAAAGAAGTGCAATAGGGCGTGGTAAGCAGCAGTATTAGCAGCTTGAAGCTGACTTCTCTCTGTCCTCTCTGTCACCAATGAGTCAAAACATTATGATCACTCACAGATTAATTGTAAATTAAAATTTTATCAAAAGTGTTAATTTAGTTAACTCTCAAGATGGTGATGGTATTGCATTTCATTCTTTAAGGAAGTGGTGCTGCAGAAAAAAAATATCAAAACTATAAAATCATCCAGCTATTAAAAGGTTCCTGTTGGGTGTTTCTATTTAAATAACATTAAATCTTATGCGTTTCATATTTCAATTCCAAGTATATGTGTATATCTATGTCTTGTGTGTATGTATCATTGTGTGTGTGTGTGTGTGTGTGTGTGTGTGTGTGTGTGTGTTGCAGATAGCTCGTGTGTGACACAGTGTCCAGCTGGCACATACAGTGCTCATGAGGAGGCTGATGGGGTTGAGCTGGGTTTCTGTATGCCTTGTGATCATGTGTGTGCCACTTGCTCTGGTGCTTCTCATAAAGACTGCCTGAGCTGCTCTCCTGGCTACCTGCACCTCCTCTCTCATCTCTGCGTCACCCACTGCCCCACAGGGTAAAACTCCCTTTGCACACAGAGCCTTCGCTTTCATGCAGCACTGGGGAATCAGTCATAGCGCGGCCTTGACAACACATTCAAGATTTGGTCTTGCGTAAGCAATTGGTATATCACACCAATTGCTTACGCAAACCAACCATAACTAGACTGCTTTAAAAATGCAGATTAAAATTGAATGTCAGATAATAATTTGAGATCATGTGACACTCTATTTTGCTCTCTTAAGGTATTTTTTAAAAAGTTAAAAGAACTGTATGGGTTTTAAGGATGTCAGTTAAATTTACAAGCTCCTCTGAGTTTAGCACAGCTTGCACTGACAGACGAGAAGCAATAAAAGAACTTAGAGTAAGCACCAGTCGTCACGGGTGCACTTTCTGGGTGTAAAGTGTTCCTGCCAAATGCCACGCACATGTCCAGGAAACGTTTTCCCAGTGTAGAAGACACGTCAGAATACTGTTTATTTTTCAGTCTTTTGCTTACAAAAGAAGTTCCTGCCCAAGTCCATGCCAAACAATAACCTCTCTTGAGCAAACATCATTGTTGAGCTGGAAAATGATGCCGGCCTTTTTCAAGTTTCAGAAATGTTCACGTCGGCAGATGTTGGATGTAATTTAATTCTCTGTAGTAAAGCTGTGATAGAAGCAATTACTGCTCATTACTTAAAATACGACTCAAAATAAGGCATGGCAAATATTGGTGCATCATTAAGCAATTGCCAGACCTTGGCTGCTCTGTTAGGACTAGCATGTCATATTACTGGGTAAAAAGTTTTGTTATGAGGTTTTTCCATATGTAGCAAAAAAAAACGTGAGATAATTGATAAACATAACACCAACACTAAGCACAGCTACGTTATGTAGGTATTGTATCCACATTAATTTGTTCTACAGTGTTCGTTTTGCCACCCAGTTTAACCTAGTTTAGTTTTAGCCAAATGTTATTTATATTGTGTGGAAATATTGTATATTGAAAACAAATTAAATGCAATTTACACAGCACTACCACCTTTAGCTTTATACCTTATATATGTTACACCTTTTATATATATATATACACTTCTTATACACTTATTATGCATATCTGCTCTACATCTGTACAGTAAGCTGCGGTGGGTTTTACGGTTAAGTGTTAAATTATAATCCATGAGCTTCAGGCACCATTTTTAAACTCAGAAGACTGTTGACCGATTCTGTAAGCGGGTTAGACACTGTGTAAATTCGTTCAGCCTGTATTGACCTATTTAATAAGGGGCCTAGATTTATCCAAAGTGAAGGTGTTAGCTTGATCTCTTAATTGTACACTTATTAATGTGCAGGTAAATATTGTTTATGCAGACAAATGTTGTAAAGGATAAACTTACCCTTTTTGCAAATACTGCATGATCAGTGATGCCCCACAGACAATGCTGTCTAAGTAGATCGCCTTTGACCCAAAGCTTACATGCTTGACCAATTCAAGGGGGTTTAATTTAGGCTTACTAATCCAGTATGAAAGAGTTTTAATTTTCAGACCATATAGTTAACTGCACAGTTGAGCACAGCAGGGTTTACCATCAGAATTACAGTTCCTTTCACCCCTCAGTATCATAAACCTCATAAAGGAACCCGGTATCTTCAAATCGCGCCATTACAGGAGAGGGGAACAAATTGTAAACTTTCATTGTAAACTGGTGTGTTGAGAATTTATACCAAGCCGTTTAGAAATAATCTACAGGTCCATTCTGAGCTTGGTAGTGGAGTACATCTTGTGGTAAATGCAATCAAATGCTCACACAGCAATGGTCCAGTAGATGTGTTAAGCCCTACCAAAAAGTAGAGGCTGTTTCTGCGGACATATAGACATTTGGTGTGTCTTTCTTCCTACGAAGTCATACCACTTCTTCTGTGTTATCTTTATTAAGCAAACAGCACTGCTTAACATTGTCTGACAAGGACTAAAATTTGCTTGTTTAAATTATTTTTTTAGCAGTCAAGCTGTGATGCAAGCAATTACCTCTAATTACCTGAGATAAGACTCTTTGTCTTTCGATATTTGTGTCATTAAGCAGCTGACAGACCTCGCCTACCCTCTTAAGATTGTCATGTAATAATGCAAAAGAAGTGTTTTAATTAAAGAAACTTAAGTTAGTCCCACTTAAGAAGATGAGTCAACATTCTGCATTTTTGACAGATATCTGGGGTGGACGCAGTACAGTAATCCTTTCATGTACGTTTTCCTTTGTTGTTTTAGTTTATGAACATAGAAAAATAGATACAATACTCATCTTTTTACACAAACAATAATTTACCTTTACTCAATTAAAGAAGTGTTGCAATCTGTCATTTAAATATTACACCCTACTAACATGCATATTTCAGTACTAAAGATTGGACAATTCAGTAGGACACATTCTGTGTTTTTTTAAGGGAGAGTTTTCCAAAAAATAACCCTCACAATTCTTAAACATTCTCTTTTTCATACATGATGCAGTTTGCAGCCTTCATGCCTACAGGCCCACAGAGAACAGTATCTTGTTGACTCTCTCCTTCACAAACCACCAGTGTAATGTTTAGACCAGGGGTGTCAAACTCCAGTCCTGGAGGGCTGTGGTCCAGCACGTTTTGGTGATTTCCCTACTTTGAAACACCTGGTTCACCTCGCCAGTTCATTTCCAGGTTTAGTGAATGTTTTTGAGTAGGAGAACCATCAAACTGTGCTGGACACCGGCCCTCCAAGACTGGAGTTTAACACCCCTGCTTTAGAATCACAATGTTTTTTTATTGTGCACTTGTATTGTAGGGGCCTAACTTCTTTTACGGTTTGTTTGACATGTAAATGTCTACATGTTGCCTGATCTCAAGTAAAATGAGAAACTTTTTTGTTGCAGAAATATTGTTATAATTATAACAGGTCTCTTGGTGTATGTGATGCTTTTATCACCAGGTACTACAGTACAGGGGAAAGATGTGAGAAGTGTGATGAATCGTGTGAGCTGTGCTCAGGACCGGGGCCAGAAGCTTGCAGGGTGTGTGTTCCTCCTCTGCTGGACCTGCAGGGCACCAGGCTGTGTGTGCAGAGCTGCCCTCAGCGCTTCTACCAGAGTGGGAGCCGCTGCAGGCAGTGTCACACCAGCTGCCAGACCTGCACAGGTAAAGTTTACTCGCAAAATAAAAGCCCTCAGCTAAGGTTATTTTACACGTCCAGACCCGACTGTTTGCATTATGAACTCTGATTTAGTTTTATATGAACATCCTCTGTGTGGAGGATCCGGATGCCTGCCCTGATCTGGTTGAAGCAGGATGTCTGTCCACTTATGGAATATGGGTCGCTGCATTCTGGCCGTAGGTTTCGAGTGTTTTATTTGCTATTTGAAATGAGTGCCAGCACAGCACCAGCAAATATTTTCAGAGGCCCTTGATTTATTATGTATGTTACGTATACTATATAGTGTAAGAATAAGATATGTCATATCTTTTTAATAAATGTTGGCCTGGCCAAAGCATAATTTGGTGCAAGGTGAGGCTTAATCAGTGTCCAGGAAACAGATGTTGCAGTGATAACTGTAGATTCAGCAGGCGATTCAGCAGGCTTGTAAGGGTATACCCGAAGCATGATATAATTAATATCCCAAAACAAATATCATGCTATTTTAATTTAAGATATGGTCATTTCCTTTGAATATATACAGAGTATGTACAGTATGTAAGTAGGATGCATGCTTTTATAATACCGTGATTTACATTACGTTTTCTAAAATTCTAAAGGCAAACTTTTATTCTCTGGTTTAGCTAAATGCGTCTTAAATGAGTCATGTGTCATGTTTCACTAAGGTGTAGCAGGAAATTGTAAGAATTCGGTTACGTTGTCTTTTATCTCTAATAATTATGAATAAGTCATCTTCATATTTGCCTTTCTTAACCCTCCCTACTTTACTGAAATGTCAGTGCACACAGAGCACCAGGTTCAAGGTATCTGAGCTTCCTCTATACGTTTTTAAGTCCTAAGTGTGTGTGTGTGTGTGTGTGTGTGTGTGTGTGTGTGTGTGTGTGTGTGTGTGTAGATAACACGCCTCAAGACTGTTTGACGTGTGACTGGGGCAGTGTCCTACAGAATGGGGTGTGTTACCCTTATTGTGAAGAAAGCCGCTACTTCTCTCAAAGTGTAAGTATTCTATCCATGTGTTTGTGTGTGTGTGTGTGTGTGTGTGTGTGTGTGTGTGTGTGTGTGTGTCCCTTTTAGCACAGATCCCGTCTATGAAGGAAGTCGATGGTTCATGGCAAGAACCAGCAGTTAAACTTGTAAAATCTTTACAGTTAAGATGGTAAAGCATACTTACACTGTATGGTGGTGAAATATTTTTTTTGTTGTAAGGCTAAATAGGTGGTTTTAGACTGAACTGCCATCATGACAAGCCTGAGACAGTTCTGACAGTTTTGGAAACTTTGGACCATAATATCCTTGATAGCAGCAGTAGGGACGACACCCTACTCATATGCCAACTGCACGTATATGGTAGTAGCACAGGTGAAGCGCAAGAGAAGAAAAAAAACCTTTTTAGTCAGATTTTTTCAGTTGCACAGAATTTTGAAGATAAATCTGTCTTGTCAAGGGCTTCTTTTTGAGTAACCTCATTTATTGGCAAAAACAAGAGGAACTGGTGGATGACCCAAGCACAATGTCGTCCTAATTTTGCAATGTGGACCTGTCATCAGAAAATCTTTATTGTGTAATCTTTCTGGCAGCACACATTAACATAATTAATGCTGCACAGTCTGTCTCAGATTTTGGCCAATATTTTATTTGCAGCATCACATGCAGTGTAACAAAATTAACACACAAGGTCATTTGGATTTCTTTCTTTACACTCTCAGGATTAATATTCAGTAACTGCATGGCCTACAGTACAACAGGCTGAATTATTATTATAGGTTATACAGGTATGTAATTGTCACATTGTCTCCCCTCTCCATATTGAGACAGGCGGCGCAGACGCAGATTTCCATTTCTTATTATACTTTATTTAGCAAAGGAAACAGGCACGAGGGCCTGAACATAAATCAACAAGCAAACCAAGGAGAAAGGAGTAACCACAAAACCAGGTTGCATAACGGTGGACAGACAACCAAGGTCTACTAACAGAACTAAAAACTAAACTCAAAAACCCACAAACCAATAGAAACTAAACATTACTTTGACTGGGCACACCGGTCAGCTGAAATACAGAATACACGCTCAGAAGGGTTAATGAGGTGTGAGTTATGTAATAGCTATAGTTTTGTTACTTTTTCCATTTGTATTCTGTGTTCTCTTGGTCTTTTGTAACATTAGTGCTATGTGTGGGTGTAATACATTTAGCATTTTGCTGCCATTGTGTATCCCCTCTTGTACCCCTTTTGGCTGTGCAACACACAGAATATGAAAAACAGTTAAATAATATTTTTGTATAAATAATGTAATTAATGGTTCAGTCACTAGTTTATGGTTGTCTACAGTTTCTTATAGCGTAACCATAACTTAATACTTTTAGTCTAAATACTTAACATGTCCTACATTTTCAATCTTTTGTGTGTGTGTGTGTGTGTGTGTGTGTGTCTGTTCATGCTGTATATTAGGAAGTGTGTGAACCCTGTGACACGTCCTGTAAGCACTGTACCAATGCTGGGCCAGAGAGCTGTCTGACCTGCCATGCGGGTTTTGGTCTTCTTGCTGGGGCCAGTCGATGTGTACCCTGCTGCCAGCCTGAGGAGGCAGTCAGAAACTGCTGCCTGTGTGACTCTACTTCAGGTGTGGGCTTTTTAGTCTGCCTTTAAGATGGGAACGGTTTGTTTCTGAGAAGTGAGAGGAGAGATGCAGTTAGTAACATGCTGCCAGAGGGGACCACACACTACCTGCAGAGCGATTAACAGATCTGTAAACTGATCAATCTCTGTTATATCAGTCTCCAGAAATACTTGAAATTATGGGTACATCATCTAAAATGGTCTTTTTAGTTCATAACATTTTAATCTACATTTTATAAGTTATTAGTGAATAGAAAATATGACAAGTCATTGCAAACTTTTGAAGGTTTATGGTTTCGAGTACTACCACCTCTGCTTCTTCCGTGTGAGAAAGTGTCAGCTGTCACTGGTAGCAGCCAAAACCTGTCGGGATGACGTACAGTGACTTGTAAAAGTATTCCACATCCTTAAAAGCAATCAGTAAATGTAAATTTGTCTAGATTATAAATTACATTTACACAGATTGTTCTGTTGCAAACCAAATGCACTATTAAAGTGAATGAAGTCCAAATGTATTATTTGTGCTGGATTAATAATAATACTAATAATACATTTTATTTATAAGCGCCTTTCACAACACTCAAGGACACCGTACAAAGTTTACATTTGTACTAAATAGGGAAGTTTCCACCAAGCTTTAGTGTTTTTTGCAGGCTGTCTTGCTATATCTCCTTGTATCCTTCAGTTTTTAGATGGCCAGTGCCAAGTAAAAAAGCATATTTTCAGCTGAGTGGCCCTATTTTTGTACTGATGCCAATATCATCCTTCTCACACCATTAAGTTAAAGCCTAGCACTGTACAGACAAGTCCCCTAACTGGCAGTGTCCTTTTTTGTAACAGCTCTGTGTTTGGAGGCTCCTGTGCGAGCAGACAGCCAGGCTGAGGATGACGAGATGAACCTGAAGTCTCAGGTGTCTCAGCGCTCCGCTGCTACCCTGCCTGTTTCTCTTGTGCTGGCTGTAGTCTTGGCACTGGCTGTGTTTGCTCTGGTGCGGGCTTATGCCAGGAAGAGGCTGTGCTGGAGGTGGCCCTATGAGAGACTGAGTGGGGCTGTAAGACCGGACCCCCGGCCCATGCCCCATGGCGTCCCTGAGCCAGAGGACAGTGGAGATGAGGCAGACGTGGTGTACACCTGTCGAGACGGATCCATCTACCGTCGCTGCAGCTTCATCCACGAGCCTGACACAGAGGAAGAGGAGGCTGAGGAGGAGGCCAGTGAGAACACACACCTCAACAGAGCCTAGTCTAATCTAGTGGAAGCTGTGTCAAAACATTCTGGATCAGAGAACAGATACTTTTTTAAATCCGTATTAATCTAAACTGTGTATCTTTATTGCATTATTGTATTTTTGGTTCTTTTTTATTGACTGTAATTAGTATTTTTATAACACTGCATGTTTTTGACATGCAAATAATTTGAATGTAAGATATAATGGATGTGTAAGCAACACCTTTTTATGTTTGAGAATAGCAAAATGTGGGTAGGCTTTAAATGCACTGTAGATACGGTTATTCAAAGATTACATTTACGAAATAGAGCTGTACTCGGTGATATAACATAAAACAGTGCCATACTATTAACTGTTATGAATAAAAGGAGAATCAAATGAATTAAAGTGAATTTGAATTAACAAATTTCATATCGTCTCTGGAATTTATTTTCATCGTAAGTATCATTGATTTCTTTTCTTTGAAGTTTAAAAATAAGTCGAAAGGTTATAATGTGTCACTAGTTTTATAATCCAGAGTATGAATCATACAGCCAGTGCAGGCATCTCTTAAAATAAATGTGTGTGTAGTAGATATAACACTGGTTTAATGGTCAAGTAGACAATAATGCTGTCAGGTAGTTTATGATAGAAAAAGAACATTTTAACTGAACAGTTGTGTAAAAATTGTTTGCAATGGGCAAGCCTAAAGAGTGACTGATAATGAAGTATTATTAAGGTTTTCTGGGAACAATAGAATTCAGCGGCTATGCTTGAAATGCTTTTTATGACGCAAAGACTGTTGAGCAACAGTGTAAAGTTGGTTTAGGTGCAGGTGTTAAGCGAAGGCAGGGCCATTTGCAGTTCTTAATAGCCTCACCCAATATTCAGACAGCACAGAAAGTCACTATTGTGCAATGTCTCTTAAGAAATTTATTTTTGTTAACTTCCCATATAAAAATAAAACAACAAAAATCATTTGGGTTGTATTAAATATTATCATGGTAAAAAACATCACTAACATGAAAACATACAGTAAATATATATCTCCATCTTGATGTGACTGATTCTCCTTATCTGAAGTACACAATGTAATCAATATGTAGTAGGAAGTTTACCTGTAACTTCTATTATATATTCTTAAATAATATTAACTATATTTATGCAAGTATCTCCACCATCTTTTAGTGTCAAGTGGTGGTTAAGCTTTAGCTAGATTTTTGGTAATGTTTTACATGGCTTGAATGAATCAGTATTTTGAATTGATTATTAATTTGTTTTCAATCAAGGAGATGGTTTAACATATATCTGCCTGTGTCATTTCTCTCTTAAGAATCACGTATTGCATACTGACTCCAAAAGGTACCTAGCATTTTACAGCGAAATCCCTCAATATAAACATATAAGGTAGTCTATACAGTACTGTACAGATACCACTTTTTAATTTAATTAATGTCCTGTCAAAACATCTGTTAGACACAAGCTATTCATTTTTTGTGTCAGAATTTTTTGTGAAAAATATATTGAAAACATTATACAAATAGTAAAGTGGCATTTGACAGATGCCCTTATCTTGAGCGACTTACAATCACTTACAGGGACAGTCCCCCTGGAGCAACTGAGGGTCAAGTGTCTTGCTTAGGAACCCAGTGGTGGTGTGCTGAAGGTAGGATTCGAACCCATGACCTCTTGGTCCAGAGGCAAGTATCCTACCCAAGATATTCTGCCTTCTTTATATTTTCGGCCTTTTTATATTTTCAAGTTTTTGAAAGATTATTTATTGAAACAGCATTTTAGGAGTGTTTCATGATACAGATGCCCGCCCAGATTAAAAAATGCATGAATTTTTTATGTGTTTCTGGAGTTGGCAGGAAAGGTGGGGGTGCGTTAAATTCCTTTGAATATCTCTGTACTGTGATGAAAAGCTCTCAAGGATTTTATTAGTTGTTCTCTACAGGCCGTCAAAACACTGTAAAACTTCTCTTAAATGCTGTCAGTCATTCCTAGAAACTTCAACTCTTTTATTATAATTGGTGATTTTTATATTCAGGTCAACAATACCAATTACAACACTTCCAAAGAACTGACATGTTTAATAGAGCATGTCACTGGTCCAACTCATATCAGAGGTCATCAGCAAAGGTCTCAGTATTCCTACTGTTAGTGTTAATGGTGTTTTCTTTGTGTGACGGTTGGTGGCCACTAGAGGCCGTCCTTTTTTGTTCTTTGTTTTGGGTTGTGGGGCTTTTATTTTGAAGTGGTGATGGGTTTTCATGTGGACTATTAGTCACAGCTGGGGGTTGTTTAGAGTAAAGTGTTTGAGTTTGTTTGTTGGTGGTTGGGTTTTGAGTACATGTATTTAAGGGGGTTTGTGTTCTGTGTAAGCTGTCGGTCAACCGTCATCCTATGTTTAGTATGTATCTTCTCCATTCTCTTTTGTTATAGTCCTGAGTCTTTGGTTTCTGGCCCATGTGCCTGCTTGTTTGGGTTGAATAAAGATGTTGAACATTGCAATCTGCATGTGCGCCTGTCCTCATTCAAGAGATGTGGAGGAATGTGACACTTTGATGGGCTTGTTGTCCCCAAATCCCAAACTAGATGTAAAAGTCTCAAAAAGAAGTACATACATGAAGGCTAAAATAATTTCTGATAAACATAAAGCACCACGGAAAAACACCACAGAAGAGATAATGTCGAAAAGTTACACGCAGAAATGCAGAAAAACTAAGCTTCAGATTGATTGACATTTTCAAAGAACGTCTCCATATTAACAAAATTCACAAAAAACAGGGCCAGACAATCTCATGATTTGTGCTATCAATAGCAGTATATTGCGACACAAAGGTCAGGTCTGGGAGAATTAGTGCTGCATCTTAAGCCATCTACCTGCTGTTACCACTGTACCCACAAAGTGTTATTGTTAAGGATAAGGTTTGGGTTAGGGTTATCTGGAATATAGGTCAATAAAAACAACAATCCATGCCAAAAAACCTTGGATGGGGATCTTAGTTTCAGTCATTACATTAAAGCTGTAACTAAATCAGCATTCTGGCATCTCAAAAGCCTCCCCAAAAGTCCATTACACAACTACAGCTTATTCAAAATGCTGCTCCTAGAGTTCTAATAAAAAAATAAAAAAACAGAAAAGAGCACAATACTCCAATCCTCAGTCGCTTACATTGGTTTCCAGTCAAATAAACAATCGAGTTCAATGTGTTGCGAATTGTTTATAAGTCACTCAATGGTTTGTGCCCTAAATATATCACTGAGATGTTTCATGAATATCAGCCAGAAAGATCTCTCAAGTCAGCTGGAGCTGGTCAGTTAGTGGTGCCCAGATCAGATCTGAAACAGGGTCAAATGGCCTTTAGTCTTTATGCTGCCCACCGCTGGAACCAGCTCTCCTTGGAGATCAGATCTGCCCTGACTGATTCCAGTTATAAAAAATAAACCAAAACTGTCCTGTTTTCCACTGCTTTCAGTGACCACTAAGATCTGCATAAATGCACTTCTGTCTGTATTGCTTTATTTGTCATTGTTTAACTTCATGTTAAGTCCTACTTTTATTAACTGTATGGTTCCTTTTATTGCTTACTTTTCTTTTCATGCTTTATGCTTATTTTACCTCTGTAAAGTACACTGAATGACCTCTGTGTATGATAATGTGCTATTTCAACAAACTTATTTTGCCTTGCCGTGCCTCAAAAGTCTGACTGAGTTTCTCTGTTTAAGAAAACCTCCTTCCAAGAATTTTTGCTATGTCTTATTAATTTGCTTTTTTCTGGATCAGTTTAACAAAGTAAATAAATTTTGTTGTCTGCTTAGTTTACTTCACCTTATCAATTTTGGAGAAGTGTCCATCAGCATCGGCAACAAAAAAAATTCCATGCAGAATCCGTGGGCCCCACACGGCCACCCCCGAACGCGCGCTCCACATGCTGGCTGGCGATGCGGCCTGGTCAGTCTGTGTGGCTCCACCGCGTCTGCTCTCCCGAACCAGAACCCACCTCAGGGAGCCCCTCCGTGTCCTCGGGGGTGGAGCACCCTGAGGGGGTCTCTTCCCCCCTAAAAAAATTCATGCAAGACCCCAAGAGTGCGATTCCAGAGTGCCAGGAGGGTCTCGGGCCACTCCAGGGAGGCGGTGTCAAAAGCGGCCTCTGGTCCAGGACCGTAGACCATCTAACTGGGGCCTTAGGGCTTGGATCTGTGACGAGGGCTGCAGCTTCAGGACTCAGGGCCGGCATTGGCTGGAGCCTTGGTGCTTCTACGGGGTGGAGCCTTGACAGGACCCGTTGGAGTTCAGGGACCCCATGGCCAGTGGACCCTGAGCCAGGGAAGGAACTCGCACCTCGCCAAAACGCGAGTCCCAGCAGGAGCACATCTGAGGCTGGGTCGGAGGCGAGGGGGCTCGGGAACACCTCCGGAAGCAAGATTGTCGGGACATCCACCAACCAGATGCTCAAGGTGTCCTCTCCCTCCTCGTCCTCCGAGCTGATCCAACCCACTAACCCCTGGGGGTGAATCGACGCTTCCTGGTCGGCTCATCTCCACCCTGGGTCCAGTGGGTCCCTCTCCTTGCACTCGCCACAGGTCCCACAAGCCCATGGCATCACCTGCTGTGCCTCTTGGTAGGTCAGTCCATCTGTCACGTCTCGAGACCACAGGAATGAGGCCGGGACATGACTTCCTCTTCCAAACAGACTTTTTTGAAAAACTAAAAACGTCTCCTGAGAAAAATAAAAGCTGTAATAATGATAGAAACACAAACTTTAACATTTAGATACACATTTTCTGCTTTTTTCTGAAGCTGGAATATCAATAACTTGTATTTAATAGTTATTTGAGAATTATTCTTACTTATTTGGAGGTTTTTCACTGCTTAAATGTCCACTCAACACCTCTGGTACCTACATTTACAACTTGAACTTTTGTCCACTTGTTTGCTGAACAAGCAGCTTTTTTTCCAAGACAAATATGCTTTCATTTCTATATAGATGAAAGCCATACCTCCACTGTGAGATCATGAACTGCGTAATTCAGTTTAGCCCATCCCTAACAGTTTAGCCCATCCCATAACTGTGCTAACAGTTATCACTTTACTTCCCTATTATTTGGTGCTGAGCAGTTTTCTTTAGTGTCACACCGACTGCTGTGTAACATTCACCGGTTTCCTGATGTGGCTTTGACCTCCAGAACTCAGCTCCAGTTCAGCTAAGAGATGGCGTTTAACAAAAAAAAGGTGCTGAGAAATATCTCCATTGTTTTTGCTAGTTTTTCAGTCACATATCTTGTAATGAACAGTCCAAGAAAAGGTTGCAATCGGAGTGCGAAACTGGACAATGCACACCTCATAAAGCAGGATATTGGGGAATTAAAGGCTTGCTCAGCCATCTTCCAGGGAGACATGGATGGAGTACACCACCAACACTTCAGAGATCTGCTTGCATCAAAGATAAAAAAATCTCTTTTATCAGAGTCCTTCTACCTAAATGCAACTAAGGACTGTAAAGCCTACATCAGCGACAGAGGGTTCCTAACAGTTCCTCTGAGTAAGGAAGAGAAAGAGTTCCCAATTGCTTACTCCATGGTGATCCATGAGAAGATTGAAATGTTTGAGAGGCTCCTCCGTGCGATTTACACTCCTCAGAATGTGTACTGTGTTCATGTGGACCAGACGTCATCTGAAATTTTTAAGGAGGCTGTAAAGGCTATTGTGTCTTGTTTCCCCAATGTGTTTGTGACCAGCAAACTGGAGGACGTGGTCTATGCCTCCTGGTCTCGAGTTCAAGCCGACATCAACTGCATACAGGACCTTCTTAAGTATCCAGTCCAGTGGAGGTATCTGCTCAACACCTGTGGAGCAGATTTCCCCATCAAAACCAATGCGGAGATTGTTCAGTCTCTGAAACAGCTCAACGGAAGGAATAGTATGGAGTCTGAGCCCACAAATGACTACAAAAAGGGACGCTGGCTATATCATCATAATGTCACAACTACAGTAATTAGGACAAGCATCAGGAAGACTCCCCCACCCATCAAGAGCCCCATGTTCACCGGGAACGCTTACTTTGTGGCCACACGAGAGTTCATGGAGCATCTCTTCAAAAATGCGGAGGTAATGAACTTCATGGAATGGGAGAAGGACACATACAGTCCAGATGAACACATGTGGGCTACTTTACAGAGAATGCCTGATGTTCCTGGATCCAACCCACCCAATGAAAAATACCACGAATCAGACATGTTGGCCATTGCGAGGCTAGTCAAGTGGAGTTATCTAGAGGGGGACTTAATGAAAGGAGCGCCATACCCACCTTGCACAGGAACACACAGGCATGCAGTGTGTGTTTATGGTGCTGGGGACCTGAAATGGATGGTGAAGCAGAAACATCTCTTTGCAAACAAGTTCGACCCAGAAGTGGACGATGTCGCTATAAAATGCATGGAGGCTTTTTTGAGGTACAAAGCTATTCATGGTCAGTCACTAAACAGCATTGACAAAAGGACTATAATAAAATGAACTGTTCATAGTTATTTATTCTCAGTCTGTAGGTCTATACCTATAGAAGATATTGCACGTTTGATTTTAATGTTATTTAATTTTTTTTCTACACTTCAACTTCATGATGTAATGCTTTGAACATTGTACTACACAGATAGCCATGCTAGAGTCTGTACAATCAATACATAACATTGATATTTTATTGTTACAATAAAAATAAGAAACTGGAGAAGCTTGCGGGGCACAGATGTTTGTCATCAGTATAAACTCTCTTATGCATCCCTTGAACAGAATAAAAAATTTATCTATCTATAGGTTTTCTTGACTTTTCTTACATTAATACTTGCCGGGTAGCACTGAATACTTAAAAATGTAGAAGATGTTGCTTATGATGATGTTCCAAGTTCAGTGGATGATGTGTGCAATTACCAGTGCAGTTTATTCTTGGTCTGTTTTAATCCTTAATTTTGTCACAAATATCTTACTTTCTACTTCAGCTCCCTTAATCAATCCCACAAACTAGCAAAAGGAACAAGCAAGAGGAATCTAGTTACCCTAAACTGCACTGTAGCGGAGACCTTTATCTACTGCTTATCTCTATTATGTACAATAACGGAGTAAGTATAGAGCACTACTCCAAAACACTATTTGTGTTAACTAGTATATTACTTAGCAGTAATTTATTTATCTATAGTATTTAAAGCTGTCTCACTTAATGACCATGACACTTTGTATATGTAGTATAGTGTATTTTATACAGAGTATTATTCAGAGTTTTATTTGACTTATATTTTAACTTTATATTCTCTGTGTGACATTGCAGTCATAACATAAGCAATTTTCTCAGGATCAATAAGCTTCCTAATTTTGATTCTGAGGATGCCAAATAGCTTTAGTATACCCAGCTGGCATAAAAATACACTAGTAATCTGTCAGTTCAGCATTTAAAATCTAATTTTAAAGATGCCAAAGAATGGCAACTCTGTCTGCACTGATAATATAAAATAGTAAGAGAGCAGGATTAATGCAATGCCAACACTTAACATTCTTATTCAATTAGAAGGAAGTTAAAACTTCATAACGCACACTGTACACCACTCAGCCACAACATTAGACCATTGACAGATGTAGCAAATAACATTATTAAGAGAACAGCCAGTTCTTGAAGTTGATGTGCTGGAATCATAAAAAATGAGAAAGCATAATGATGATCTGAGCAATTGTGATTGCGAAAATGCTATTGTGACGGTTCAAGGTGCCCCTGCTGACTCCCGTCCGCCACCAAAGGCACAGACAATGAACATATGAGCATAAGAACTGGACCAGCCACGATTTCTTTTATATTATGTGGATGGCTTTGTGTGAGTGTATGTGCATCACTTACCAGGGGGTGGCACCAGGATGCACTATGGAAAGATTCAGGTGGATGTTATCTGACACACATCACCTGCCCAAACATTGTTCCAGACCTTCATAACAAAGGTTATGACAGTGTCTCTTTCAGGAGGATAATGTGCCATTCTGCACTGAAAAACATGTTTGAGCAACATGACGAAGACTTTAAGGTGTTGGCTTAGCCTCCAAACTCCTGAGATGCCCGGGCATCTGTGGGATGTCCTGTACAAACTAATCCAGTCCATGAAGGCACCATCTCACAACTCACAGGATGCAAAGGATCTGCTTCTATCACCTTGGTGAGAGATACCACAGCACACCTTCATTGGTGGTGTGAAGTCCACGGCTCGACAGGTCAGCTGTTTTGGTGGCACAAGGGGGACCTAAACAATATTAGACAGGTTTAAATGTTGTGGCTGACTGGTGTAAACTTCCCGGTTCAGCTCTTAGAAACTGTCCTAGAAACATGTCGCATTTTCCAAATGCCTGTTTCTGTAAAAGGTAAGATAAACCTTTATTAGTACCACAAGTGGGAAATTTGCAATTAAGGGAATTAAAAATGTAGACTTTTAGAACTATATTAAAACACAAGCAGACTGAAGATTCATGTAAAGTAAATACCATGCATAAAAGTATAGCAGCCGACACAATGCAGCTTGGAGGAAAAAAAAAAAAAACCAATGAGCAAACCTTTTTATTCAAAGTCAAAGTGAACTTTATCCTCATCTCAGCTATGTTTACACACACAGCAAGGTGGCTGTTATGGCTATTTTAAAACTACTGTGGTTTAACTGTGATACAGTAAGCTAGCCAGGCCGAATGTGTTTCAGTGTTTGTCGCCACGAACTTCACACAAGACTGATCACACATGATAAAAATAAATTCAGTTTGCTAGCAGCTCAAGATGGCTCAAGCTTAGGTTTACTAGTGAGAGGGACGTGTTCTCTTTGTGTAATACACAGCACCCATGTCCATTGCATCTGCCAAACACTGTAAATGTAAATGTTATTTAAATTTACTGCCAGTGTTCTGTTCTGATTCGAGACTGTTAAGTCATTAGAGCTGCCATAGCAAAGTTTCAACATGTTGATGTACTTTTCATGAAAGGGTCTGGAGGAAGGAAAGCAGCAGAAAAATTAAAACATTTCATCCCAAAATAACAAGCTTCCATACTCCACACTACTGAATGCATTTCTAACAGCTGTGTACTGTTTTTCTGGACAGGTTAATGTGGCCGTATACAGTCTAGGACACAGCCAGTGTTCAGCGGTAAAGTGGTCAAGTGGCCCTTTTACACGTGAACACACCACAGCACAGCACACAATGTGAACAGTGTGAAATTCTTTCTCAGCATTAAACCCATTCACCAAGAAAAGTGGTGGGCAGCCACTACCATGATGGCAGTGTGTGGGGATGGTACCTTGCTCAGTGGTGTTACTAGCAGTCCTGGATTTGAACCTATGATCTTCTGATCACAGGGGCAACTCCCTAACCACTAGCTGCCCCAGAAGAGGGGCAAGAACAGAAGACAAAACAGATCTATTAGAGTATTAGAAGTAAAAGTAAACAAGACACCAAACTAGAGGGCAGATAATAATGTTCCTTTGTCTCAAATGGCTGCGACAGCATCAAGCTTGATCAGAAATACAATAATTATTAAACAGTCTGAAATCAGAGATAAGATAAACCTTTATTAGTCCCACAGTAAAGGTTTATCTTATCTCTGATTTCAGACTGTTTAATAATTACTGTATTTCTGATCAAGCTTGACGCTGCCGCAGCCATTTGAGACAAAGGAACATTAGTATCTGCCCCCTATCTTTCTTTCTGTCCAGTCTTTGAAATGTGCAATGAATGCACCACCCACGCTACAAAAAAAGGGGTGTGGAATGACACTTGTTACTTAAACATTAGTCAGGGAAAGGTGGGAGAGGTTTCTAAAGTTGACAAAATGACCCTTCCAGTAAGAGATGGGTAAAACCTCAAACAGAATTTGTTCTGCCTCACATACAACACCAGCAGATACAATAAAAATGAACTACTGCACTTCACATATCACTGATGGCACTTAAAGTTTCTGCCTGAGAGATTCTGTCAGAAATGTCAGTTTCAAAATCTGTCACTTTCAAAACCACAGAGTGAAAAAAAAAAAAAAAAACAGAGTGAAAAAAAAAAACCAAACTGTGATCAGGCAGGGCTTGGACTGAGTACTAAGTTCGTCTCTGGTAGAATCAGACTGCTAGCAGCTCGAGATGTTTGATGTTTAGGTTTACCAGTGAGAGGGACGGGTTCTCTCCGTGTACTGTGCTGGATATGAGCCTCTGCTAGGCGTCATAAATGAAATCATAATTCAATGACACGGGCAACGTCTGCTGCTATGGCAACGTTTCAACTCGTTTATGTACGTTTCATTAAAGGATCCGCGGAAAGGGACGCATACAAAAAACAAACATAATACTCCACACTACTGAACGCACTTCTAACGGCTGTGTACTATTCAGTGTTAAATACGGCAATGTGTAGTTTAGGACGCAGTAAGCACTGCAGATAAAACCGATCTATTAAGATTATTATGTGCAGTATGTGCAATATATCCCTATATATTTTTATATAGTCTAGTGCAATATTCCACTTTATTATAGCACTCCTGTTGCAACTCTTATCTCTGCTGTATATAAGTATGCACGTAGTTTCTGTAGGTGTATTTAACTCTATTCTAAAGCTACGACTTCTGTAATTTTAATTTTTTTTAAATATTTTTAATATTTATATTTCTAAATCTTTGCTGTGTGCACTTGCGGGCTAGCCCCAAACGTCATCTTCTTGTACTGACACAATGACAATAAAGCATCTATCTATCTAGCTATCTATCTATCTATTAGCAGCAAAGGTAAATAGGACAGCAAACTAGAGCCTGAAGACCTAATGTTTATTGCAGGTGACTTATCAATTTTTCACAATAAGAAGTGAGGGGAGGGGTGTAATAGTTTAACTTAATTTCCCTTCATTGGACCTTGTTCGGTTTCATTTCTAACTAAAAAAAAAAAACAACTGATAGGAAATTAAACGGAAACTGTTCACTATTCATGATCTGCGAGTTATTTAAGTAAAAATAAAAAAGCAGCCATGCTGCCCTCTGGCGGAGACACTTTTAAAAGAAGTTCTGCGCATCATTGGTTATTTAAAGAAAACCACTTCAGATCCATGATGTTGACACACTGAAACAGCTGCTGAAATTGCTGTCCTTCTTCTACTTAAAAAAAAAACAAAACAAAACAACATAAACCCGCATTTTGTTTCAGTTATTTTACCTGTACATGATGTTTCTCCTAAATGTGGTATTACAGTCTCTAAACATCAGTTAAAAAAATAGTAACATTTCTCAATCAATGAAAGTATAATCCTACAGTTTGACCTATTTTTTGTTTGGTTTGCACTGAGAACATTTGATTCTTTACATACACTACCAGTCAAAAGTTTTAGAACACCCCAATTTTTCTGGGTTTTTTTTGGTATTGAAATTCATGCAGTTCAATGGTCTCATTGTTCATTCTGCAGAAACTTCTTCCCAACTATGTTGCAGAAGTTACCAGAGGGTATTGCATGGTGCTACAGAATTATTTCCTACTTCTGGGTAACCTTACCATTTTTAAACCTCTCACAGTTCAGCACTGTCCTTTGTACCATTTCACTGGGGTGTTCTAAAACTTTTGACCGGTTGTGTAGATGACCATTGGTTTGTCTCCCACATCTAAAAATAATTGCATTGGAAAATGTGGTAAAATAATGATTTCTTTTCACGTACCGCCAGCACTGTTACTGTGTGTGTCTTTTTAAAATATCTCTCAAGGTCAGTGCTCTACACATTTCTGTTTTTCTCCTACTCCAACACACCAAATCCAGCACATAATGAGCTTGGTGTTTAGCTTAGGAGTAGAACTTGGGTGTGATAAATGAGAGAAAGCACACAAATCTGCATGGGGAACCTCTAATCTACAGTTAAAACGTGGGTAGCTAATTTCCATTGATGATAATAAACTATATAAACCACCAGTCTACTGGTTTTAAACATATGGAATATTGGCTGTCTTAAGCTGCCCATCTAAACTCTGGTACCATTAGGCTGTAGTTATATTACATATAGTATAGATTAGTATAGATAAATTGCCCCTTCAAAAAACAAAACAAACAAAAAAAAAAAAACACAGGTAACGTGTGGTGAAACAGAGTCATATTTCCAAAAGACACTGGTTTTGTGCGTGGAAGTTTACTTGCAAGAAAATAATATACAAGAGCCCCCCTCCCAAACCATTATGACAGCTGTGAGCAACAGAAGTCAACTGGTGAGATTCAGTACAATCTATGACTAAAACGTGCAGTAAACTCATGGTTCGATCCATTTTCAGGTTTCCTCGTTTTCAGTGGACAGACAGGAAGAGGCTGATGCTCAAGGCTTTCCTCACACAAGATCCTTACAAAGTTTGCAGCAGTGAACAGTAACAGTTATGCTGTGAGATTTCACCAAACAAATGTAACACTCGACAGGACTGTCCGAGGCAAAAAAAAAAAAAAAAAAAAAAAAACCCACCCCCTCCCC
>JBBIGA010000126.1:9422481-9436567 GCA_037576975.1 Alestes dentex
CACACACACACACACACACACACACACACACACACACACACACACACACACACACACACACACACACACAGTTTAACAACAGAAAAGGCATGGCACCTTAAGCACTCTTATAAAGATAGAATTCTTGTTAATACCATTACAGAGATGCGAGGCTGATGAAGAGCCGACGGCTTTGGAAATGAAGAAATTTACAGTTACAGTTGCTAAACTATACAGTGCCAAGGTTTCTTTTTGCTTTTTTGCAGATTACACCATTGTCAAAATTACAACGGGGCCCCCACAGCTGATTCTCTGCATTTTGATGTAGTATACAAAATTAAAAACTAAATCCTGATAGATTGGATGTAGATAAAAACATCAGTCCTGTTATTAGTAAATGATGTGCTCAGACATGTTCCTATTTATCTTCAACCTATTAACACTATACATAACAAAATATAAACACATAAAATAAGGTAACACTATGCACGATAAAACCAGAGAAAGAACCTGTCTTAATCAGCGCAGGTTTGAATCTGAGACTTAAGAAAGTTTTGAGCATTAATTGCTGTAGCTTTCAAAATGGTTTTAAACCTGGACTTTGAATGTATTCTTTTCAATCTAATGTTTATTGCTCTTACATCATTTATATGTACACTCATGCACTGTTTCGAGTCATTGCCTTGCTACAGATACAAGTAGATCTCTTGCGCGACTCCCTGACACTGCAGCAAACTAGCAAAAACCGATATGTAGTTCCTTGAATGTAGCAGCTGGTTTTTGCTTTTACTTAGTCATTCAGGTGTTTTTCCGTATTCATGCTTATCACATCAAGTCAGATGGGGTAAACCTGCAAATCCCTTAAAGCTGTTGTTGGGTTTTTTTTTTTTATTTCTTTATGGATTATTACTACATGCTGCGAAGACTCACTGCTGTCCCATGTTTGCTCATTTAATAAATATGACTTCGGACCTAGCTTTGTAACTCTTTCAAAACAGTTCTTAAAGTGTTGACACTTTTGTGTTCTTCCAGAAACTAGAATTTGCACAAAAGACTTTATTTCTTTACTCCCAAAATCAATCTGGGGGAAAAAAAAAAAAACAAACAAAAATACAGAAAAGGGGAGAAAATCAGACAGGGACAAAAACATTTCAATGGCCCTGTAGCTACAACCACAAAAGTAATATGAATGGGAAGAAAAGAAAACAGCAAAGTCACTTACTGCTTGATGCATTCTGGTATTGACACGTATTCCATTGGAACAAGTTCAGCCAGTTCTATTAGGCTGAACACAAACTTAATTTTTTGGCTAAATTTGGAGCTGGAAGGGAAACAGGCAAATTTTAAATGTGGCATAAAAAAACAAAGTATGTTTCTAAATCACTGTTTCACTACATGTTAGGAATGAGGACTTACCTTATAAAAGGTTTTGTGAGAGCGAGGAGAGTGCGAATGAACCAAGAAGGATGGACGATTATCAAAGACTTCAGATTCTTTCTTAACCTACAACAGAAAAGATGGGGACTTTTAGCAAAACAAAAAAAACAAAAAAAAAAACACAACAACAACAACAACAAAAAACCACAAATACAAATAATACACATGTATAATGTTGGATGTACCAATGTAATCCACAGTCGACACTGAAATATGTGGCTGTTACCTCTAAGGTACTTAACAAATAAACATGCTTAATTAATTGAATCCTCATTAATTGAAATTCATTAAAAATGACTGTTGTAAGAACTGCTTGACTTTCCACAGTATTAGAGGCAGTTAGAAACTACTGCTTGTCACAATGAGTCTGTATTACTCACCTCCGGTCTATCTGCTGATAGCACTTCCTGAGCCAGCCTACACTGGGCATCTTGCGACGAGAGGTGGCACCATTCAGATAAACAATCATATAGTTTTCAGCCACCAGCAGTTCCAGTGTGCCTATCACATACCTGAGAATGGGAGATTCATTCCTCATTCTTTGGATTAAACCATTCCCCCCCAGTTTATAAGTTCTATTACATTTCACATGTTTGACAAGTAATATTTTAACCAAGCATGCTTACAAGGCAAAACGTTCTGAAACTTGTGGTGGGGGTCATCTAGTTCCTTCATAATTTGAACAGCTCAGCAAAATGTACAGCTTCACGAAATGTTCTTAACTGCAACAGCACAGCACTTCTTTAATATATTAAAAGCTAGTAGGCCTTGTGCAATCAAAGAGAACTCACTTGAAGAGATTGTCCATGATGTATCTGTAGTTTGGTTGATTACTCTCAGGCATAAAGCAAACTGCAAAGACGATGATCGCATTCAGTCCATCCCCGTAATAACCTGTGAAAGTAGAAGCCATGTCAGAGCATGCCTGCAGACACTCCTTTAATACAACAGCAACAGAAGAAGACGAACAATTCAGCTCCACTCTGTTATTAAAAGACAGGGCTCAACATGACTGGTAATTTTAAACATAATGCTAAATGGGCTTTAGACAACTAAAATAAAGCAGAAGAAGAAGAAGAAGAAGAAAAGGCAAAGAACAAGAAGAGAGAGGGAACAGACAAATGGTTTTTCTCTTCCTGATTCATTAATTACTGCATATTTATATGGCTCCTGTCAGTGGTAAGGACATGCATAGGGGGACACAAATGTAGGAAAAGCAGCACATTTACTATTAGTAAACATATAATGAGTGAGTAAATGTCGTATGCTCATCTACATTAATATGCTACAAGTCAAAAAATATCTAGACACCCCTTCAGATTAGTGAATTTAGTTACTTTATGGTGCACTCACTGCTGACACAGGCATCCAACTGTGCACACACAGCTTGTATAATTTTTACAGAAAAGTACAGGCAATAGAATGGTTCAAGTTCAAGTGAGCTTTTTGATCCCCACCAATCAATCAACATGCTCTGGCAGTCTTCCAGGGCCTCCCAGTCAATGTACTGAATTGCCTGAAAGCGTGTCTACAAATTTTTGTACATATGTTATATGTGCTAAGATGTTCCCAATATTTTGTTATTAACCAGCACAAATTACACAGAAAAAGGTGTTGTGGGAATCTGACACTCCTGGATTGAACTGTACCATGTCATTACGTTGTCATCACTGACCTCCATGGCTGATGACTTTTTTGTAGGGCTCAATGGCTTTCATATCCACTCTATGTTCCTGCTCGCCGATGCGGAAGATCCTCCAGCGTCTGCCCTCATCACGTTCATCAGAGGCGGAGTACTCCCTCACTGACTCCACACCTTTCTGCAGGAGGTCTGTGCTTTTGGGTTTTGGGAGATCATCTAAAGGGCAAGAATAAGTACTTTAATGTATGTGTGTGCACGTTCTCTTTCAGGCACAACAATGTGGTCTGGTTATGGCTGTACACGCATAACCAGGAACTATGTTTTCATAACCTTTAGGGGCCATTGTGCTACCCAAGTTTAACTAAACACACCCTAATGCAAGATTCAACCCCTCCCAGATTAAAGACTATAATGCTCAGAGGCCAAGCAGATGATACTGGGCTATTTTGAGTCTAATCTAATGCTATGCAAACTCCAGTTCCACTGAACTGTAACTTGTTTCTCATGCTTTGTGTACAGCTTGACATCTGGAGGAGAGACACTCACCAAACATCAGTTACTTGAATCAAAAATCTCAAATGAACCAATATTCTTACCCTCAAATTTAACATCCACATCACATTAGTGAAAGAATAGCATGGATTATGTTTATATGCATACTGATATTCTCTTAATAAACTGTTTGCTTATTTATTCTGGAAACCCTTAAGGCCAGAGCACACCCAACAGACAAATAGTCTTTGAACAATCAAACAAAGGCACGTTGTACTCTGGTCTTTAGATTTCATCTATCATGTAATCCAATCACCTTCATTTGAACGAAAAAAAAAAAAAAATCAATATGAAGGGGTGGAATATTTCGTAAACTATTCTGTAACTGATTACATACTGATTGTATACATTCTGAGGAAATCATGCATGCAAACAGAAAAAAACCTGAAGGTTAATTCCAGCCGTTGGTGGTGACCATTCAATAAAATAAAAAGCAGTGTGAGCCAATGAACTCTTTAGATTTAAATGTATTTAACGGATAAGACGGCATACAATTTTAACATTTTTAATTCCACTTTAAAGTTCAATTACACACCCCACAAAAATTCTATAGTGATTAAAATAGTGTTTACCATGCATAAAATCTCCATACTGTCAACATAAACTTAATCTTCACTGACAATGGTTGATTTAAATGATTCAAAGAAACTAAGATCATGCAAAAATGAGAATTCTCTTCCATGATAAGAACACCTCAACAATGGTGCGCTGAGATTTGAGATTAATTTCCACCACTGAAGCATTCAATGGACATGGCTTTGAAAGCAAAATAAAGAATAAGTGAAGTATTGATGTTCTGCAGACACGTGACCGTGATCACGTGACCGCGCCATATTGGACGGCGGAAGGGAGAGTTTGATATCGAGCGATAGAAACGGACTAGTGACAAATGATATACTTTTTCATTTGTTGACAGCTGTTTAAATATGTCAGTGCCGTTATCAGTGGAAGTTGGCTACCTGGATGGAGTCCACAAAAATCAATACTTTGAAAAGCTTTCTATAGCAGACTTAAAAACCGACCCGTATCTTCTCCCCGCGGACATCTTTACGGATTTAACCAAAGCGCCTTGCCTGCCCGACTTTACTCCACGCGATTTGTCTGTCTATCTACCGGAGATATCACATTTGAAAGCAGTTTTAAAATTAATAAATTTTTCAATCTTCTTAACAGCACTTTGTTAATTTCACGTATTAACCCTTTAAGCGCCATTTTTTTAAATACTGGATTTTGACATCAGCATTTCAATATTTCATCAATTTAAAGGGGTTAAAGATAAGAGACTTACCGTGAATTAGAAAAATGTTGGGCATTGTGAAGTTTGAAGTGTCTGGGTGCTTGCACAGTGGAGCTTTGCTTCTCGGAATGTCCATGGGGGACAAAAGTAATGGGACAGCGGGGCGAGGTGAACAGTTTTTGGCTAATAACTCCGGATCGCCGGGGGCTATTATGGCAAACGAGGGGTCGTTGGAAATGTCTTACCGAGCCCTATCTAACTGTGAAGTTTGACGTGGATTGGTGCTTGCCCTGCGGAGCTATGCTGCTCGTAATGTCCTTTGACTGCTTCCACACCAATGACACGAGGCTCGTTTCCACTGATTTTTACTCGAAACTTTGAACAGGAAGATTTATGGTCTTAAATCAAAGTACTACATTTCTGCTAACTACTGATAGGGAATACAAATACTATATTTCATGATATTTGTAACTACAGTCTATTATATTCATGATGACATCTTGTTGCAATTCTGCAACTTTGGCGCTTAGAGGGTTAAGTACATCCATAATATTACATGCATGACAAAATGTGTTAATAATAGGAACAGCCCACTGCACAGCACGAAATAACCATTTTTATTATTTCTGTGAAACCCTGTTATCTCTTTTAAACTACTAAAACACTTTCCATCCAATCGCGCCTACAACTCACTTCCGCCGTCCAGCATGGACGTCCTTATAGGCACGGGAAAAAAAAGTGACATCACATGCAGAACATCAATCAGAAATCAGCTTCACATGGTTTTGACACGGACAACTACCCAGGTAACCTTACCACAGAGCACAGACCAGAGGCCTGCTCCCAACCACTGAGAGGAAAGAATCCATCCAGGACAGAGAGAAGGAGGCAGCAGAGTGGAAACACAAAACAAGAATGCTGTTTAACTATGCAGTATTGTGCACCACCATTTGGGTGGGTACGGGGACTTTTGAACAGGGTCTTAGAATATGACCATATGAGGAACAGAACCCAAGTCTTAACACCAATTGGAAGAATGCATGGGCAACAGAGATAATTATAGCTAGAT
Source organism: Alestes dentex (assembly GCA_037576975.1). Lineage (NCBI taxonomy): Eukaryota > Metazoa > Chordata > Actinopteri > Characiformes > Alestidae > Alestes > Alestes dentex. Next base: position 9,428,398 of record JBBIGA010000126.1, read on the forward strand.
TAGAGCTGACTATTTGCTAACTTGCTAAAACCAATGGATTAACAGTCTAAGAAACTCAGTATTTAACTCCAAGTCCAGAACCCTGAGACTACACACTTGCTAGGATGACCACGCATGCCCTCCCTTTCAACTCTTACCTTCCCATTCAAACTCGTTGCTGTTGTCTGAGGGGGTGTCCATGTTGTCCAGGTCTAGCTCTGTGCTTTCGTCCAGCTCGTCAGACAGCACGGAGCCCTCACTGCGATCTAAGTTCAGACTGATGTCTGGGGCCAAGAGCCTTCTTTTGGTTCTTTTGCCACTATTCGATCCATATGACTCTGGAGCTGCAGATGAAGCCAGCAAACACAGAATGAGGTCCACTGACAAGAACTGGAAATGCATGTAGGAAGTAATAGAAATTTAAACATATAGCTTTCAGAAATCTCTTGGAACAGTCATTCTTTATTCTGCTCCTGGGGACCCATTGCCCTGCACAGTTCAAATTATTTACTGCCTTAACACACCTGATCCAGCTCCTCGACTGATTATCAAGTGTGGTGAAGCAGAGGTAGTGGGTTCCCGGGAGCAAGATCAACACAAGCACAGAAATACTGGTAATGCAGCTATAGGTCATACCAGAATCTCCTTCTCCAGCGAAGAGATCTTCATCAAGGTGAATATCTTCTTCTTCTGGTAGAGGTCTTAAAAATAATAATAAAAGCCAAGTTAAATTAAAAGTGGGTATATTAAAATTAACATATTTGAAGATGATTTACAAAGTGGGACTTCATCAATATGAAAATGGTCACAGCTAAAAATTCTAAAACTAATTACACCACTCAGTGTAATTTTAGATTATTCAAATTCAACAGACTACAAAATGTACGGTTAAAGCTAAACATTATTTAAATCACTGGCAACTGTGAACTGTTAAATATGTCCATTAGTTCTAAATAATCAATTTCAGCAGAGATGAAAACCTCACCAAATTTTAAACAATAGAAATATTGTAATGCTAGAGGTGGAGGTTCCCAACGTTCATCTTATGCATGTCTGATAATTAGCTTTTAGCTGTTTTTCAACAGTTCTCATCTAATAGCATTTTTAGAACATAGAATTATAATGCTAACTCTGGATGGATTTTGCATGTTTTTGTTTAACCAATGCTATCTTTGGGTTTCAGTTTTCCAGATCAGCCTGTGTTGCTGTACCAAAGCCGAGCAGCTGACGCAGTCCATTTAAAGACCAAACCACATCAGCCACATCAGGTTCTCCAACAAACAGATAACACAATACTGAGATTTATCTTTAAGTGAGGCTATAATATTCTTCCTCTTTCACAGTGTTCAATCTTCTACCTGTCAGTTCTTACTCTAATACGGTATAAAGACGACTGGGAACTTCAGAATGTTGGTGTTTGTTGGGTAATGCTGGGTTTTTGTGCACTGAGCACAAAGAATAGCATGCAAACATAAGATCATTAAAACCCTCAGAAGTGCACAATTTTCTGGGCAAATGTTAAACAAGCAATTTCAAAGCAAAGCTAGTTAGCTGGCTGACACATAAATCAGTGACAAATAAAAAAAAAACAACAGAAAACTAGCATTTGGCTCTCTTCTAATAAACATGGCTCTCTTCTAATAAAAGAGAAAAATGCATTCAAACATTTCAGACAATTGCTTCTCACTGCTTACAAGCACAAATTTGAAAAGGTTTTAATTATGGTTACTTACCTGGGAAAGTCCTCATCTTGCCACTCTTCTTTCAGCTCCACTCCTTCCATTCTCAGTCGAGCCTCGGTAGTGGCAACTGACTCCTGTTGCTCAAAACTGAAGTATAAAAGACACAGTCACTTAATCAGTGAACTCGTCTTTGATGCACATCTAGTTACCTTTGAACTAGTGGGTGAGTGTCTGTCACTGCCCATGTTTTAGCAGGTATTTCACTCACAACAAAATCCAGTAGGCTTGTCGAGAATAGAGCCAAGACTGAGTCATTGCTGCTACTCCACCGGAATCACGGTGTTGTGTTCATTCTGAACTTGCTCTTAAGTTGAGCTGGTGCTCTGTTGCCTAATATGGCTTTTGAATGTAAGAGTCTCAGACTCTAATAAGCTGAGTATTAGGACATAGAATTTGCCATGCAAAAATGACTAAACGACATGCAGGCAAGTGCTAGCCTATTCACAATCTCTGGAATCTGTGTGGGCCTCTTTGATATAGTAATCCCAAATACCACAGCACACTAAGTCTTTAAGTAAATGTTGCATTCAAGATACTGAAAATGAAAATACACCAAGGTGTTTTTTGCTGTCAGTGAAGAATGGAATGTCACAGGAAATCATTTTACACAGATCATCTTGACTTCAGTGCACTGGAAGTGCACGAACTCTGGTGCACAGAAAAACACTCTAGGCTGTTATTTCAAAACAGGGATCAGCCTATCAGCGGATTAGTGGCTCTTTCTGGTTGGAATCAAAGTCATGGTTCAGTCACAGTAGACTATTTGTAGGGGCTAATACTAATGTGAACATGACTCTACACTGATGTCAGGAGGAGAAAACAAACAAAATATTATTCATGCTTTCCTTTCCAACAGAGCTTCAAGCACGGAGTCAAGGCAATCAACAAACTGTTTTAACGAGACCGCAAAGCGTGTATAACATCAGAGCCTATAAACAGGCTGAGGTAAAACTGATAGTCAAATTTTGAATACCTGAAGCAAACCTGATAAGGGTTGACAGAATCTCAGCTTCATGTTTGACTGCTGCAGAGCATCACCTTAGGATATTAAATTGTTTCTTTTATAACTTGATTAGGTAAAGCTAAGCAGACATTAAGCCATCCAAGCTATTAAGATATTTGGCCATCTCAAAGGGAGTCATTCAGAAATTACCTCTAAGGTTAATTAACAAAATCAACTACTTCAACAAGAGTGCAGAAATTAATAGGTGTAACATCACAGCCCAAAGACACTGCAGATTTTGATACAAACTAAACTATTAAAATACAGTACCCCATAACTAAAAAGTGTTAGATTTGTGTACAGACCTAAAGTAAAAACAAAATATCCGTTCTGTCCTTCCGAGAAAGCAAGTGACAGCTTCACTGCTTGCCAACCAGACTGTTTACCTTTTGAGTGGCATCATGAGGGGACCCTGACTAGCTGACTTCCTGTTTTCCACCCACTGAGGAAGTGACAAGTGGTGTCCTTAAGGGCGATTAAAGTGGACATGTAGTTAACATGAAGAAGACACCAAAACACAAATGTCTTCTGGATGACAGGCAGAGCATGAATCACGGTTGACCTGGCTGTCAGAGCACTAAAGGAAGACATCTGAGAAGCAGCCAGGCTTGCATGACAAGGACACATTTTCAAGCTACAGTGCTAATAATGGAGGCTGCAAAAATGACTTGCTGTGCAGCAGCACTTGGGTGATCATGCAGTTTTACACATCTGTATGCAGTATGTAAATCATGGGGTATTAGGCTTTTGCACTGTGTGTAAGATGTAACATGTCCATTTACCATAAGGGAGCACACTACAGCACGAAATTCTGTATCTGCATTTAACCCACTCACCAAGTGAAGCAGCGGGCAGCCAGGAACACAGCACCCGAGGGGCAGTGTGTGGGGACGGTACCTCGCTCAAGGGTACCTCAGTGGAAACTCCCTAACCAGTAGGCCACCACTGATACGTCTATAGCAAATATACGGTGTGCTTCATACTTAAAGATGTCCTCCCTTCACCAGTGTAGGTACACAAAAAATGTAAACTTGAATATGGAATGAGATTAGTATTACCTTCCATTAAACTCCACAGGTGAACTCTGTGTCTGTGCCTGTTTAGCTGGACTGTTGGTTTGGTTCCTCGTCCTCTCTTGATTTTCTCCATGGTGCTGTGGAGGATCTGTTTTGCTCGGCCTGTCTCGGGCTGCCCCGTCCCTGTTTTTCACTGACATTTCTTCATCGCTTCCCCGTTCGGCTGGAGACGAGTGGTGGCCTGTCTGCTTGTTTTCCAGCGTTTCAGATGTCCTGGGTGTGTCTGTTTCCAGACTGCTTTTGTTCATACCAGCCACACCACTTTGCGTCAAGCCTCCTTCACCCTCAGTCACATCGGTAGCCATGGGGGCTGGACAGTCAATATAAAAACGACTCGACTGCTAGCAAGCTGTAACAACAGTGAGAAAACTCCCAAACCAAAAAAGCAGCCAAACCCGTTCAACTTTAATGAGGTTAGCAAAACAAAGTTAGCTAACCAGTCAGATGAGAACTTGGTGCAAGACGTTCTGCCCTACATCTGGTACACATCGACAGAGTACACCATTATCTCATCCAAAAACAAGGCCAAATGTCACATAGTTCGACATACATACACTTTTAGTATATCTGCCGAGAAGTAGCCCTCTTTGTGGCCCTGTAGTGCGAACTCTCCCTTTCCCTTCCTTCCTTCCTCCCTCTGCTCCACACTGAAAACAGTGACGCCAGACTCAGCTAGCCTAGCTAGCCTGACAGGAACCGACCAGTAAAATAAACTCAAAAACGGCCTCCCGGAGACCCATACGGACAAAATTCAAACCCCTAATACAGTAATTCTGTACTGTCTAGCAGCTTATAGCAGTTTCAGTTACTGCCAGGCGCGAAAGCCCCTCAAAAACTCACGAAACCACATCGCCGGCTAACACTGCGACGGATCTCAGAGTCTCCCAGACTGACGAACACATCAGAGCGGCTCCCAGTCTGTCATCCGGCGCTTCAAAACAAAAGTCCCCCTCAACACCGCTCATCAACACCGCCCAGTCTCAGAAAACAGGGGTCTGCTTACTCCTCTACTCTCCTCTTTCTTTTTCTTTCTTTTTTCTCTCCGTTTTTCGCTCTTACTTTCTTTCTGTCTGTCTTTCTCTTTCTTTTTTTCCTCTTTTATTATTCTTTCTTTCTTCCCTCTTTTGTTATTCTTTCCTAATTTCTTTTTTCTCTCTTTCTTTTTTGTCAGTATTTCTGTCTTTCACTTTATTTCTTTCTTGTTTCTTTCTTTTTTCTCTCTGTCTTTCTTTCTTTCTGTCTGTCTTTCTTTCCAACTTTATCATTCTTTCCTACTTCCCTCTTGTATTATTCTTTCCTTCTGTCTTTTTTTTTGTCTGTCTGTCTGTCTGTCTTTCTGTCTTTCTCTTTATTTCTTTCTCTCTATTTTTCTTTCTTTCTTCCTACTGAGTGTATGGGAAACCCGATTTCTCCTCTCCTTTCTTTCTTTCTTTCTTTCTTGGGAAACCTGATGGTCTGATGTCGAGGTTGACGACTCGATGACTTAGTGGGCTCCGTGTCATGGATAAAAAAATTCTACTTCTGAAAAATAAATAAAGATGAGAGTACCTACATTCGAAAACACGTTCTTGTTTCTGAAACATGTCTGTTGAACATGTGGCAGGCGAGCCCCCCAGAACAGTCTGGTTTTATTATTTACCCTAATGAGGAGTGTGAGTGATGGAAGTTGCTCCTGCAGACGGCCTGACACTGAAGCTAACAGTGCTGCTAACGTACCAAGGCAGGGGTATCATTCTACAAATGTTTCAAGGACAGCACGTGTATCTTTTTGTAAATCGTTTGTGAATTTACAGGCGTTTAAGCATTTTGTACTGCTGATATCGAGTGCCCCCCCCCTCGCTCACTTATCTCTCGGGTCCACAGCGTGAGTGGAAGTGAGGAGGCGTGTAGGAGTAGGACAGTAACTAGTTAATGAGAGATGCCAGGACAGTAACTAGTTAATGAGAGATGCCCATGACGTGACGAAAGTTTAGGCAGCTCAAAATCCCCGACAATTCTAAAACCCCGGCCGGACGCGATTTCCAGGTCTCAAAAAGAGTGTGCAAAGTGACTTAGCAGACTGTGCCCCTGCCCCTGTACCAAGGTGAGGAGAACATCAATTAAACCTACACTATCCGGACAAAAGTATTGGGACGCCTGACCATTACACCATCAGGGACTTTATGCCCTTTCATTCTGTAGAGCATTTCTGAGGTCAGGCACTGATGTTGGATGAGATGGCTGGCCTGGCTCGCAATCTCTGTTCCAGTTCGTCTCAAAGGTGTTGGATGGGATTGAGGGCAGGGTTCTGTGCGGGCCAAGTTTTTCCACACCAAACTGTGTCCACAATGTTGGACAAAATTTCTTGGTCTTTTGGTGTGGTTCAAAATGTCTTGGTATCCTGAGGCATTAAGATTGCCCTTCACTGGAAGTAGAGGGCCTACTGAACTAACTGAACTGAGCCTTCTCTGAGTAGTATTGGAGGGGTGATATGAACTGTTAAACACTACCTTGTTCTCTTGGTGTTAAAACTATATCACAGTGTGTAGTTTTGTATATAATTCAGAAATACCAGTATGATAAAAGGAATGGAAGAAGGATGTGCAGTCACATAAGGGGGGGCTTTAAGTGTATTCAAGACATCTGAGATCTGACACCTTCTCTTAATCCATTTACATTTACGGCAATTAGCAGACACTTTTATCCAAAGCGACTTCGATTCACTAACCACAGTCTCCCTGGGGTTAAGGGTCTTGCTCAGGAACCCAGTGGTTGTGTGCTGAAGGTAGGATTCCAAAACTGTGACCTCTTGGTCCGAGGGCAAGTATCCTGCCCACTGAGCCACTTTTGCTGTTTCTATGTTGCTTGGTTCGCAAAACATTTTTAAAAATTATTTTTGCAATCAGTCTTCTCAACTAATGGCGTGTATTCCTAAATTTTAAATGTAAATTTAAGAGTGCATTTAATTTGCTTTGAGTGACCATTGCCCGAAGCCACAAGATTTCAAATGTAATAAATTTCAAGTTTAAGAAATGCTCACTCATAATTAGACCTCTACTTATTTAAGTCAGTGTGGATTGGAAATCAAAACGCAGGAATCGTGTGTATATTTGTGAGTGAAACATAGTGTTAGACATAGGGAGGGTCTCAGAACTAGCTAAGCTAAACTGTGGACGGATCAGGATGTAGAAGAGGCAGTTGAATGATTGGTTTTACATCATTTTCCCAAATCTTCTTAGGACCGTTTGATGGAGGATTACCAGAGAACAAGAGTTTCATCTTTTTGGAGAGAGGATGGATATGTCCATTCGCTTTATATGTCAAAGTGTACTTAAAGAAGGTCAATTTTAATTTCAGGATGTCTTTAAAAGCACACAGAGGCCGATTATAATGAACTGTATGTAATTTTAAGCACCTGATAATAGGTCAAGTCAAAAACATTTTCAAGTTTCTGTTCCCACACTTTCTGCTTGTGTTTTATTACTCTGTTTACATGTGACTTTAGAGCAATTTATATTTTTAGGATTATTCTTTAGATTTTTTATTGGTATGTGATGCTCTAGTGGGGAGTCTGCATTTAAAATGAACACCTTTCCAACATTTTCTGAGCTTTTCTGTCTGCTCCAAATATTTGTTTTGACCTTGGCAAAAGTGTTAGATCATTAACTTTTTTATTTTTTTCTTCAATTAATAGATAATAGATAAAAGTTAAAACATAACACTGGAATCAGAATTATATGGAAATGCTTTGGCCTGGACAAATAGCTTAAACCTTACACTACCATTACAGATTTAGACAAAAGAGGAGTAGGAGTTTTTGTTTAGAAATGAAGAATTAGCTTTTGTACAAATAATTATTATCTTTTTATATTTTAAAATAAGCTTATGTTCTCTATATGATTTGTGTATTAGAATAAGTGATTGTATAGATTCACATGTTGCTGTTATTTGTCCAGTTGGATCCTTGAAATGATGTCTAAGCTGACCTGGTTGTGACTCGCTGGGTTGTTTGTCTCAGCTGGGTTTGAAGGTTCTGAGATGTCTTTTGCAGTTAACTGTGCCATCAGTCTGAGCTGCTTCACAACATAGGATGACAAACAGGAAAAGTCTGTTTAAACGATTGGTCACTGAGTGACAGTGTAGTCCATGATAAACTTATGTTACTTTTACAAGGAAACAATTTGCCTTGTTAAAAATAAAATACCGTGAGGTCACATGGTCTCCACTAGATGGCAGCATCGTGCCCTGTTCAGCATTATATTATTTGAAACCCTGAAACTGATTAATGTGAATGCCTTTGAAGCAATATAGTTCAGCAGCAGACTTATTGCTACAGTGGCCTTATATTTCTCATCTCGTGCCATCTCTTCTCTCAGTGGTCTCATACTTAC
>JBBIGA010000126.1:9442317-9453355 GCA_037576975.1 Alestes dentex
TTTTTTTTTTTTTTTTTTTTTTTTTTTTTTTTTAATGATCTGTGGTCTTGCAGGGTTACTGACACTGCATTTATATTCTATTGCCATATAAAGGATAATTTAATAATAATGCATCCCTGTACATACCTGAGGGTTTTTTCATGACTGAATGCATAATTGGTAATTGAAAGACTTCTTTGAGCGCAGTAGTGTCTGGTGCTTCCTGTTGAATACTACAAGCTGCATGAACCTCCTCAATCTTTATTGGATTCTTAGTAAGACAGCTCCCAAAAGATTTGGCCTTCTTTTAGCTTTCTGCCTAATTAATGCATCACCACAGTTTTCTTCTAAATGCCTCTCTCTATCTAACCTTGTAGCGGAGAAATAGAGTTTTCCTGCTCACATTAGCAGTCCTATGAGACTTTTCACATGCTCCTACTAATCGTATTACGGTGGGCAGCAAAGCAAGCTTTTCCTGTTTTTTCCACAGGGGTCTTTAAAATCTTTGTTTCTGTTAAGTACATTCTAAGGCCACTGTGTTATTTTTTTAAAGCAGATTATAACCTCTTCTCATTCATTATTAGACATTAGAATATGATATAATAGGACAAGTTTGTCAAGAGAGGTTCAGGTTTCAAGTTATTTTGTATTTAATTGCAAACCAAATGGATGAGCAGTATTTTGGGGCTGCTAGAGTTTTATTTCAAAATTTATTTATATTTCACATATTTTATGTGCAACATATTTCTTTTGCATTAAGCTGTGCATTTTTCTGGTCATCTAATTTTAACCTCTGACTTAAAATGAGTCCCTTGAACGGTAATGGATTGGCACCTAATAGTGCTAACAGGACAAAAAGGGCAAAAGCTCTACTGAAGCGGCTCAGTTGTTAATTAACATTAGCTGGTAAACATGGCAAGTTGCGGGAAAACAGTGGCCAGGAGCGTATGCCAAGTCAGTGCCTGATTTTTCCTAATTATGTCCAGTGCCCACAGGGCGGCTGGCCGGATCACTGATCTGCAGAAGCCTCGGAGGAGCGAGTGACTCGTAGCCCCTGCTCATTTCTCCTAGCCTGACACCAAATGTAAGTGAAGGTGAATCTCACTTTAATTTACAGGCCAGTCTGGGGTATAAACCTTAAGTCAGATTTTACTACTAAGATGAAGCACACACTCCACCAGACAGGGAGACATACACTAGTTGTTAAACCATGAGTGCCATGTAGTATTTTAACCTGAGCTCGTAAAGCAGAATAATGGCAGTGTTTGCCTCTAAAAGACAACTGTCACAGCGCACAGTTCAGATAGATGTCCTGGCTTCACTCTTATGAACCTGATGTGCAGAATAGGACGATGCAGCTTTTCCCCTTTGGCTCTGCCATCCAAAAACTTAATTACACCGATTCAGCATTTTTGAAATGTGCTGCTTAATTTTTCCATTTATGGCCCACGTAATTAAAATTTCCGGCCCTGCGACCTGGGATCATTCTGTAGGATAATGAATGGGCTGAGGGCATGAGCGGAGTAGACTCCTGCCTGCCCTCTGGAAGCTAGCAGCTCCCCACACTGTCAAGGTTAACCAGACAGTAGCAGAAAGAACGGTAAGAAAATGAATAACAATGAACTGTGTCTTACACTTTGTAAAACCCAAAAGTTATGTTAAGTGCTTTTTTTAATGATCTACAATGAAAAAAAGTATTTTTAACAGCTATATCGATGTAGTTTTAGACACTTTTAAACAACTTAACGTGCAATGCTAATCTTACTGTTCCTGATTTAAATTGTAAAACGACTGAGAAAGCTGTGTAACATTGAGAATGAAGTTTAAATAAAATAATGTCTGTCTTATTGTAATCAGACTTCATTCTCAATGTTAAACAGCTATCTTAGTCATTATAGAATATAAATATGGCTTGTCTGATTTGGATCTGTATTATATATGAAACTTTGATCAAATATCAGGCACAAGATGTTCCTAAGAAATGACTGATTTACTTTATAAATAAAGTATTTAAAAATGCCTTGTAGTGTCTAGTTTACAGTATTTCAGTCCACATTAATGATGAGTTATTTAATAAAATGACAGCAAATACTAATATAACAAGTGATTCCCAGTTGTTTTCAAAATGGAATATATATAGCAGGCTGTATCTTTGTTCTAAAAGTATATCTATGAAAATATAATTTCAGGAAAGCATTTATAAAACTAGTTCATCAATAAACCAAAGGTGTGTTGGGACTGAAATGCCAAATGTAATGCAACATTGAATATGAATATGTATTCAGTAAACAAACTCCTTCCAAAGTTTATGAAGAGGTTTGTTGATCTCACTTTGTTTTGTGCAAGAATCTTCTCTTTGTGTGAAACAATAAAATGGCGTCATATTTCATGTTTCTCGGCTTTGACTTGAACTTCTCTTGCTATAAGCATAAACCAGCTGTCTGAACTGCTCTGTTTGAGGAGGATCTATTGACGGGCGTCTCTCTATTGATGTGAAGTGACGACGAGGCAGCTAAACTCGCTGTTGCACTTACTGCCGCCTCGATCATAAATGTTTTACTAATTGCTGAGGCATAATGCCAAATAAACAGCATAGGTGATTTCTCCATATTTCAGCCCCTATCCTTGATTTTGTGCACCCATGAAGAATTCATCATATCCTTCGCAACCAAACAGTGTGCGACCACAGAAATACTTATTCCTTTCTTTGTGGAGAGAAAGACAGTCTTTTCTCTCTGGTTTTCCGAGACCTCTCTCTGTATTTCAAGTCATACTGACCTAAAAAGGTTGATCAAAGACTGTTGGAACTTCGCAGCCTGCAGCAAGCAATAAATTGGACCATTCGATGTTTTTGCACTGACAAATTATCCTCCTGAGCCCTAACATTCTTGGTAGCAACTCAATTAGCTGGAGACAGATGTAGCGAGTATTCAAAATTTAATGTTTAATAGATTTTTCAATATTTTATCATCCCTAGTCCTAGTTAGAATGGAAATGCTCAATTTTGTGAAAATAATAACTATTTGCTTATAATTCCCACATAAACTGCAAGTTTGTGCTGTGTGCGTGACAGCATCAGCTCTGCCCAAGCCTGTGTTCTCTGTTTAAATCCCTGCAGGCTATTCCACCGTGTTGAAGTGGCTCACAGCATCTCCCCTTTTATGTGGCTGTTAAAAGACAATATTTCTCCTGTTTTCAGAGAGGATAGACTTTCTCCAGACACTATTCCCCCGGCTTTAGACAGAGATAATCAGGAAAAAAAGAAAAGAAATCGGGAAAAGTAAGAAACCTAACAAGCTCTGACAAGTCACATATTAACTCGCCTTTATTTCAGGAGGATAAAGCAGGTGCACTGTATATATGCCTTTTCTTTCGTCAAGATTAGTTTGAGTACACATGTTTCAAATAAAGTGATTCTTATACAGTGTGCATACCTGACCCATTAGTTCACTATGTACCGAAGCAAAATAATTTCTTTAAAGCTCAGTGGGACGCATCCAAATTAAGGTGGAAAAAAAAAAAGACCAAGAATAAACGAGACAGCATTACGATTTGATTTAATGCCATTTGTTTTGTGCAGACTAATAGCACGACTCAGTCATGCCTGTCAGTTTCTGCTGTCTCAGTTTCAGCTGTTTGAATGGCATTATACCCATAGTTTGAGAAGACTTAAACAGATGACATGCTCCGGTTGAACAATGGGGCAGAAAGACTAATCACATCAAGATGTATATGTCAGTGTAACATATATGCATCATCCTCACTCATCGATCACCCCACCAAAGAGCCAAGGTTTCCGAATGACAGACAGATATGCTTATACTCCTGTTATTTTGGAAAGGGCATGTCATATTAACCCTTGGAAATGAAGTTGTCCCAGTGTGCTTGAAGCCAGGTTCTTAACAGTGACTGATCTGGATGCTTTTCAAGCATCATTTGTCACAGCTGGCTCTCCAGCAGTGCTCCAGCAGTGCCATGGAGTTGTAACTGATCTTAATGCGTAAGAATGACAATCATTGTGATCCTATTAGGGCTGTACAGCTGGACAGACCTAGTTATGGACAATTGCTTTTGTATCTTGCAGGACCAGACCCTTAAATAAATAAAACATTTTTAGATTCATTTTTTTGGTATCTAACAATATGTAACAGAAAACTGTCATTTGAACTGAAGACTTTTTTTTTAATTTATGCACTATGAATTATTAAGAATTTGGAAATAAATGCACACTAAAGTAAAATGTCACAAAATAGTAGCAAAATAGCGAAGTTAAGTATTTTAGTCCAAAAACTCATTTTAAAATAAAACACGATAGCCCACCTTTGATAAATAATATTACATCTCTGTATTTAACTATGTTTTCAGAGACTATGAGTATGCGGAATATAAGACTCAGCCTCTGTATAAGCACGATTCTGTTATTGTTGCATGTCACTTTGATGATGGCGATCTTACATGATGTGTTTTACTGCATTTATCACACTTGAAAATAACAATAATCCTCATGGTTTATTTATTTTTATGCAGATTTACATTGCATACACAGGGTAATTCATTCCCCTTGATATGCATATGTAATATGAGATGTAATCCAGTGTTGTGCAAACACTGTGTTGTTCTCTTTTAGCAAATTCCATAGAATAGAAAAAAAACACAAAGTAAGTAAAAAATTAGTCACTCTATCAAAAGCTATAAATTATATACGTAATACGGATGTCCTGTGGAGAAAATTGCAGTGCAAACAACCCATTTACTGCCCTACTGCAACAAAATGATCCCTCTGTCTCCAAGGTTAAGTGGAAAGCCAATATAGTATTGACAAAATGTCAGTTTCCCAGTAGAGGTCCTTACTCACAGTCCACCACGTTTCTCTTTGTGAGCACACACGCACGCACACAAACACACACACGCACACACTCGGATCACTCAGGGTCAAGCCATTCACTATAGTCTCACAGTGCACTTTAGCGTCACACGACATCAAATATAAAAAAGCAAATCCCCCATGTAGCGTACAGTTAGTAAACATCAGAAACATAATTTTCTTTGTATTTATGTGCTCTTTTAATGGTTGAACATTATGAAGTCCTGAACTGTTTGAGGGAGTGTCAATACAGGCCTCTCCACAATGTGGCAGTGGCCTAAGAATGACCCTTTCATACCGAAAGTCTTTTGTAAGAGTGTCATTTTATTCTGCCATTGTTCATTTAGTTGTCTCCGAAACAGACTCTCAAAAGTAGCTGCAGAATTGCAGAGTGCACGGGTTCTCTTCACAGTTTGTCTCTCTGGTCTTGGCAATATGCAAAGGCATTGGATTTTAGCTGTGTGCATGACCATGAGTGGGAATTGGCAGGACTATAACGCTTTTATGGCTACACATTTGCTCAGTGGATCTGGGACTACCACTGCACATAATTAACTACCGATGAAGTGTTCCCCAGAGTCAATCTGTCTGCTTTATTAACAAAGTAATGCAGTTATGCTTTAATTGGCCTTTTTATTGTTAGGCAAATTAGATGAAATGATAGAGCACATAGTTAAGAAAAAGAGACTGTTAATGGCTGCTGTGTCCATTAGAATATGTTATAAAGGATGTAATGCTGTATGTTTCTTTATATGTCTTGTTTGTTTCAGCTGCGAAGCATTTCTGTTGTAGATTTTACAATTGTTGAAACATTTTTCTTTGATGTAAAGCTGAGAATTTTTTTTCTTCCTTAGCACAGTGTTAGTTCATATAGAGCCTTTGTAACATATAATCCACACTGATGCATTCTGGTGATTTTATCTGGTTGCGTGTGTATGTTTGTGTGTGTATGTATGTTTTTTGGACGGTCTGTCATTCCAAGGCGGTAAAAATGGCACTTTGCTTGGCCTGTTCATCACCACTACTTATGACAAGGTAAGAGCATGTCATTTATAAAGAATTGCATCAGTTTAATACACTTCAAGGTCTTTTGTAAACTAATAGAATTGAAAGGCAAACATATTACATCTCCGCTGCAAAAACTTAACACAAGCAAGATTCAAAACTGACATTTACTGTAGTTGAAGGTTCTACCTGAGGCAGAACCAGTTCTTTCAGCTATGAAATAATGTCTGTGCTATCATTGGGCTGTCAGTGCTTTGACCGATTAACAACATTCATGGTGAAAACTGTAGCGTCTTGTCACTTTCAGTTATTATGAGCATCTATGAAGGATATTTTTAGTCTTTAACACACCTATAAATCACAATGTCATGACAGTCTACCTACAATTTAAGGGTAAAAAGATACTGCAATGGGAAACCACATTATTAATGCTGCATTTTTCCTTGAATTGCTGGGGGAGGATTGTTGTTAGGAGGCTTTGGTTAGAGGCAAGTAATCATATTTGTGCTGAAACGGCTGCTTTCCTGTTAAATGTCCTGAGGCCTGCCTCTGTCTTTAGTTTACTGCATGAGCGGCAGAGTCAGTCTTTTTGAAGTAATAAATGCACTTAATAATTAATTAAATGTACTGTATGTTTGATGTGGCGGCAAGAAAGTCATGCTCATTTCATTTACACATGCTCTGTTTTTAATATATAAACACATAATATTTGTAAGTATAAAAGTTAAATCACTTTCCGCACATTTATTCTTGTACATTATTTCCCTTTTCCCTTCATTAGTTAATTGCTATCATCTGTATCATCCTGAAATTTCTGCCAAATTTGTAGGAACACCCAGTGGAAAAGAAAACCTGTTTTGAGTGGGTAATTATTGACATCTTTCTCATGGACAACATGTGCAGCTCTTCCCGAAAACATGTTCCATTGGAAAGTGTCACCGAGGTCTCCTGGATTTCGTCACCATATTTTCCAGCTAACATCTCCCACCTGCCCAAAAGTGGTATTTGGTCATGGAAAGTAGCCAGATGAAATCAGCAGTTGGCAAATATCTTCAAAAAGGGGCCTCGACAGAGAGTTCGCTTTGAAATAGTTGCATTATTCAAAATTTGGATTGAGAAAGTTCCAAAAGAGAAAGGAAGGTAAAAAGGCAGTCTCCACTGTTACCACCCGAGACATTTTCTCCAGAGCGTAGCTCTGAGAAGACAACCACAGGCTTGAACTGGGGCTGTAAGGACATCAAACACATCTTCTATGTCTTGAAGGGATACTAGAGGCCTTCTTTTTTTTCCTGTGGTCTTGTATTTTGCTGGCATAGAACTTCAGAGCTAAACAGCGGGGAGGCAACAACAGAGAATTACCTGCAAACTGGGTTAGTGCTGGGTGATATATTGTCTATTCTGGGATAACAATGTTGGTGTCACACAGCAATCTGGATTTTAACAGCACTGATGAGAATAAAAAGCTGCAATTTATCTAAATTGCTAGTTGTTTCATATAGTTTTCAAAGTTCTAAATACACAAAGACTAAAATGCCTATAGACATATTTTATACCTACATAGGAATGCTGTAACACATGCATAAGCATTGAATAATGTATTTAAAGTCCATGCTTCACTGTCCATGCCAGTGATCACAAAATAAATGATACTGTATTGACATCATGGGTCTTCTGGACTTGAAGTAAAATAGGAAAATATACTTCAGTGTTTATTAAATGGAAAAGTGCCTGATTAGTTATTTTGAACCAAAGTAACAAAAGTACTGTGAATTAACATAACTATAATATTATTTTGTTGGACAGTTTGTATTGGCAAAATATCTGTGGCTTCAGACAGGAAAACTGAATGAACTATTCATATTTGTAACAACACAGATCTTCTTAACAGACACTATGTGTTTTGTACTTTAAGAAATTTTTGAACCGATAAAAGGTGCTCTTAACTGGGCTTCCACTGAATGTCTTTTATTACTTGGGAATAATGTTTCATAACAGTTATAAAGGGAACAAATATCTCTCACTTTGTCAGTACAATCATGTTTACCTCATAAAACACCTTACGTCGTTGTGTAATTACTGGCATAATTGTTTTAGAAATAATTTGTACTGCTTTATAAGGATGATTTTCAGTGTTTATGTAAGTGTATCTCATCCTTGCATGTAGTACAAAGTTCCTTTGTAAACAGGCTTCATGTACATTTTCTGTTCGGGAATGGGGCTTCTGTCTGATTGAAGTTTATAACAATTTATAAGGAAACAGAACAAAACAGTATAATCAAAATAAGCAATGTCCGGGGTTTTGTAGCATTGAGTAATAGTTTACCTGAAAGTATGCATTCTTTATGTTAATGCAAACCTAAATGCCCTCTTGATATAGAGTTTTAACAACACTAAACTAGGTCTTAGCAAGAAGCTAGGTCTGTTTCAAAGTGCATCATTAGTGCTGTGCCAGAGATGGATGGTGACTTTCTGCACCAGTTGTTGGCCGCCAGAGAGAGAGCAGAGGGCATGTTCTGCTCTGGTCCCACAGCCTGCCTGCTGACCTGCCCTTGGTTCTTATTTAACAGTCAGGAGGCCCTGACCCAAAGTGGAAGAGGAACAAAGGAGAAAGGGAGAGAAAAAAAGAAAAAAAAAAAAAAGCTTGGCAGCAATGGGGTCCCATTCTCCCCAAAGAAATTAGAGGTGGTAATCTTTCAGCAGCGACTCCGTTATCCTCTGTGACCGGTTAAACGTTATGGATGCATACAGCTCAGTCCTCCATCCTGATTCTGCATACTCGCCTGCCTGCATCAGGCCAGAGGGCCATGGTTGGACGTGTCCAATTTTGCCACGCAGCCCTCATGCTTGACACTTTAGAACTGACAAATAGCAGCCACTTCTGAAAGAAGGTTACGTTTAAAGACAGCACAAGGCAATGCATTGGTGTACTGACTGCTAAATCATTGTCAGGGAAACTAATGATAAGACATCATACGACGACAGCATACCATGAAAGATAGAGTGTGCTCTTTTACACCTTAATCAGCCGCTGTCTGTCCCTCCCCACATTCATCTTGATTTTGCATAGACCTGCACATGCTCTGCCTGCTGCTGAATGGATACATCAGATTGTCACGGAAAGTGTCACACAAAAGCCTTATTTAAATTGTAAGTAGCAGGGCTCTTTGTTGTGCTGTTAGTGATGAATGGAAAGAAATAATCATGACAAAGAATTCCGAGGCTGCCTCATCCTTCCACACTGAGGTACATGCGATTCCCTGGGCAGTCCTGACTACGGAGGAAACCTAACGTCGCATCTGTTGTGGAAAATTTAGATTGGAAGCAGATATGTCTTCAGTCTAAGACAGACACTTATATGAATAGAATTTGTACTTGTATTTGATTTATAATCTATAACATTTAGGCCTAAGATTGATCACAAGGATTGGTTTAACATAAAGAAATAAAGTAGTAGAAATATATGTGATCTCATCACAAGGCTCGCTGGCTTGTGAAAATGCAATCACTCCTTAATGTTTGGATGAATACAAAGCACTGCTCTCTCTTCAGAAATGTTACACCTGCTGCAGTAATTCTAAAAACACACACTAAGTCAGAATAACAAACAATGAAAGAGCCGAGGAACCCAAGGAGTGATGGTGGCATCTTGACAAGTCTTTAAGTAATTCCTTCAAGAACAAACACCCTGGGGCTCCCTGGCTTCACTGCTTATGTTGCAAACACCGAAGAGCTCAATGAGAATGGTCCAATCGTTTGACAAAGATAATTAAAAAAATATTTATACATCAATCATTGGCCTCCTAAAGCACTGCATAATTTCTTTGATGTTCCTGAATTCCTGGATGGATGCACTACCAGAGAAATAAGTCCTGACTCCATTTCTGATAAACAATGATCTCAAATATGCTGTACTAAATTTAACACTTATAAAAAAGGGGGTAAAATACAATGCAACTTTGTCATTTGTGTTTGTGTTCTCTAGCTTCCCTGCCCTTAATGTACTCACACGTGGTTTAGTGTTCTCCTCTTCAGTGTGGTGAATGCACAGCACTTCTCCTCATTAGCGACAGGCCAGTCCATGTTAGAGGGGAAAGAGAAACGCAACCTTCAAGTGGCTGGAGGTTATGTGGACACAGAATGTCCAAGAATCTCAAGGACACATTCGCTTCCCCCAGATTAAACAAGATTCACTCTCTGTCAAGCGTGCGGCTCCCTGAACTGCCAAGCCAGAATCGAAATGAGCCCTCTGCTCGGCCCTGCTCCGTGCCTGAGAGGCGAAAGAAGGAGATGGCTTTAGCCTGAAGGAGAACGCCAGCTAGTGAAATAATCTTTAATCTCTGTCCCTCCTAGGCACGGGCAACACCTGTTATCCTTGATGGCGCTGTGCAAGAGGGCAGCACACTGCCTCGTTTTAAGGCTGGTAATTATTGTGCTAATTATTCACATAGGTGCTGGGTGATTACGGACGTCCATTCAGGTGAATACCCGTCCTGTTCTGCAGCAGATGAGACCGAGGCAGCTCGGCGGAACAGTTGCTCCTCTCCCACTTTTCCCTTGCAGATATTTGACCTCTTGTGTTGTTTGCAATCTGCACTTGGGGAGAGAAATAACAGCCAGAAACTTTTAATTGCTGCAGAGAAATACTGCTTAAAGACATAGGCTGTAGCCATCTGTTAACTGTTCAGATAGGCTCATACCCCTCCCCTTGCAGAGGAGAGAATGTGTTGTTTTTGTGCAAAACAAAAGGAGAGCAGAGGGTTGCTTCTGTTTTTCCTGCCTTAACTGCCTCTCCTGATAACAGCCCTTACTTACATCATTATTTGCATTGCAGTTTTTTTGTTGATTGTTGTTTATAATAAATCTCATTTTGTTTTTTGTGCATTTCTGCAAAGCAAATGTAAAAGTAGCTGAATGTTGCATTCAGAAAGTGCAAGTCTTCCACTATCATATTAATATTTTATGTGTCAAATTATTATTTTTGTGTTTTAAAGACTGTATATTTAATGGGGCCTGGAGGGTTTAAATCAGATTTATCTGTCCTCAGACTGCATTTAATTCATGGTAATAGATTTTTTTTTTTGTAAGGGGAAAGAGCGACATTAATTTTTCATTTTCAGCCACCAGTTTCAATGCAATTATTGTCTCTCTGGCAAAAAAAACTTTAATGTTCATATAATGTACATATATATA